>QNGE01004326.1:0-58797 GCA_008508345.1 Paragonimus westermani
AAGGGAGCTCATGCGCAGGTATTGTACACCAATATCCTCCGAGAAATGAACAAACTCGGAAATTTCACGGAGATTGTGTTAGCACAGTTTCTGCAAATTAGGCTTGCAATCGTCTGATGTCGTGAGTTGCCTGCATGAAGTAATGATGATTGTGGGGAGATGCAACATGAAACAGGAAACATTTGTGAATGTCACAAACGAGGCATGATAGACTCGGTTGATGTCATTTGGGTAGACTGGATATGCGTGGTATTTCACTCCAGTATTTGGCGTTTTGTGGTTCTGCTAACCCGACTTTTGTTTGGCTCACTTTGCTGTACTTTGTCATCCTTAACGCCCAATCACCGAAAAGGATCGATATTTACTGTGAGTGTAATGATCTGTGTTCGGGATCACAGTCCTGGTACTCTTGTCTGACGATGTGAGGAAGATGTGATCATATGTTTACAAATTTCTGAAAACTCCAGCGTTGTCACAAATGACTACCCTCTCATATTGTACAACAAATCGGCAACAACTGTAACGACTAGGTCAGAAATAAATGGTTAAAAATGACGCCAGATCAGAGAGTGTGTGTGTGTAAGCCAGATTCGTCCTAACCGTGTGTGATTCTCATGTCTTCTAAGTGGTGTAAACCGACTTTGGCAAAGCCCTAATCCAGTACACCGAAGGTTGTGAAACTGTTCCATCTCTGAATAACCGATGATTGTGACTATCACATAGGACCGTATGCAAAGTTGGATGAGTGTATAATTTGATGTGAATTTAGAGTACACACAAAGTTGATCCTTGTTCACCCTGTAGGGGAGTCGAACCTCCGGCCGTTCATCATGTTCCTGTGCGGCCTAACTTTATTTAAGTATGTTACTCCTCGTTACTGACAAATGTGTCGAGAACGTTAGGTTCTCGTAAGATTTCAGATCAACCGTTAACACAAGTGGTCATGAGCTATTCGGTTTCACTGGACTCATGTTTGCGTGTGGTTGATATCGACAAACAAATGCTTTGAATCCCTGTGTACATTTTATCTTGGAAATACCCCTTTCCATAGTGTACATCAAACGGAACATCGAGATCAAAAATGTTTGCTCACGGTTATAGGCAGGAGCGCGTCAAACGGTCGTATTCACGAGCTTCAAATTAGTGGATGTTAAGTGCAACAACAATCTCGGGTGTAGAGGTAAATTCGGAGTGTTTGAGAAACGTATACCGACTTCATCAGTGGAGCAAGCACTCAAACCTGCAAAATGTTGCCTACAACACATGCTCCCATCAAGTACAAGCCTTGGAAGTTCTCCAGACACAGTAGAATTTTATGGAATTTCGAGGTCACATGGTTTTAGTACTGTTTGAAACCAAACTAATAGTATCTACACATGATCGAATGTTTTCCAGAATAAATGCGCTTGCTGGTACACGGTTGACTTGTGCGTAGTGTGTGTTATTGTTGTGTCAACGTAGTTGTGGTATGACAAAATGAGTTGATTTCTGCCTAAGTTCAAATGTTACACAAACGCTGAACCGTATATAGGCAATGCTCATTTTAGCCATTTGTCAGCAGCAGTCTTTTACAAACCAGTGACTAAGTTAGAGAAACCACTGACGTTGTGGCTAGCTCGTGTGTAGGCATGTGCACGCCTTCGACTATGTTCGCTAATCCGATTTCCAGCTCCCACGAAAGTATGTTCGCCACATGACCGCTCCGCTGTGTTTCCCTCGATGTTACCGGCCTATGCAGTCCGACTGCGTGTTATGATAAGACACTTATCATATTCAGCGTTAAGCAATGGTCTTCCAGTCTCTTGTTTACCATGTTAATGTCCTCAACAGAAGCCATTGGAAATTCAATGAAGGACTCGTGTGAAAGCTCGGAGTAGCTGTCAGAAAGCACACATCTGTAAAGCCTTTTCGTCTTTGCCAACTAACGGTACATACAGCAACACCTATGTCATATTCATTTATAGCAGATCTTTGCACCACTATCCGTGTGTCGTTAAATTTAATGAAAGTGACCTTGCATCGCAATACGAAGTTTGCACACACCAGTCTACCCTTCTTCTTGCTTGCATAATCACTTGACGATTCTACACTGATCTTTCATCTAATATTTCTTTTCACCTTCGTCTCACCACGAACATTTTCGTAATTCTGGTCCCGGTTCAACAGTCCACAACATCCGTAATTCTTTGACACTGGCAATTTAGGATATTGTGGTGGTCATCCCGAATACGCGTGAACACCTTCTATGGGTCCCACTCTTCGGTTACCGTAACTTGCTCAAATACTGTAAATCTTCGGTTGCATCGGTTTATTATGTTGTCACTGACAGTCTAGTGAGGTACGCCTTCATTTACCCGGACACTTCGGTAGTTCGTACTCGGTCACTACATATATGTTGGTATACTTACTTAATATCCATTTCACACCAAGTAACTCTGCATCTATTCATCATTACTCATCCTCCACTTTAATGTTGGGAATTTTCACTGCCTTTCTGAATGAACAGCTCTGCATAAGAGAAAGAATGGTCTTTGCCCATGTGTTTCCGCATATACGTTGATCTGTATCGGACGATTTATAAGGGTAAATAAAAACTAAACGGCCCTGACTGGAAACAATTCGACATGCAGTCATATCCATAAGGAACACACAGCAGTTCGTCAGATATGTAATTATGTCTAATAACATATGGGAAGTGGGTGAGGTGGGTAACCAGGACCCCCCCGGGTGCCCATCATCACTTACAATTGTGCCGATACGGTGGAATTTCAATCTTAGCAGAAATACTAACGTGACCAAAGGGTTTTGAAGCACTTTCAATCATTAACAAGAGTAAATTGTTAAGAAAGCCGTTTCTAACATCAATCCGCTCATTTCATGTTCCAGTTTGAGATAATCACCACTTAAGCGATTGCATTTGCCCAACAGGAGGTGATGAGGTCGTATATGGTCTGACGCTTACAAGAGTTTGTGGATAGCAATTAAAATCCCCCGAAAATATTTGCAACCTCTTAGGAATAACTTTGCTATCGTCAGTCTTTCTTGAGAGAATATTTCAGTAAGATTCGGCATTTGTAAGCAGGGTTTCAAGGTGAGTTAACTTTCCGTAACAGTATAGCCATTTCGCTTGTATCGAGAAAGTTATATATATACACTGTTTAACTGGTTATTTCAGGCATGGGAATGAAACAGATTTTTGTCCACTTTTGCGACTCTTGTCACGTTACCGCCGAAGTCGAACATTTCCATTACTTTGCTTGGGGGCGACAGTTTGAAGTTTATGGGCATTGTAAAGGTGGACGTTATTTCTATTCCTATGTCGCTCTCAATTTCATCGCGCGTTTGGAATCAGTAACATTACGGGTGAAACTTTGTGTGGACCTCCTCTAATCAGCCCAACAACAACCACACCAACGAGCAAATTAGCCGAGTCGTTTAACTTCACACAGCACTTGCACACAACGCCTACCTGGAGCGGGTACATCAGATAGATGAGTGAACACGATCGAGTACTTTCGAAAATGAATAACTTTCTGACAGTTCTTTGGTCCATGGGAATTACTGTTCACTTGTAACCATTCATAGATCAGAGTGATGAACTAAGTTCACATGATGCTTATATTTTCATAGGCCCTCGAATAAACTTGCCACACAACAACGGCTCGAAGAACTGCACGATACGCATTCGAGATAAAAGACGCTGAAGGACCTGGTGAGAGGTTACTGCTGGTGTTGGAATGCTGACTTGAAAATTGAACGGTTTATGAGATCATGCGAAGTCTGCCAGGAATACCAACGAAATAATTCTACTGATCAATGGGCACGACATTAACAGGACAGACTATAGCAAAGACTACATGCGGATTACTTTGGGCCGGTCAATAGTTCGATGTATTTGCTTGTAATTGATATCCACCCTAAGTGAATTGGTATTAATCCCCTCCACCATGCCAACTGGCAGCCTACGATACCCATTGTTCTCTCTCTGTTTTGGACAACCAAAGTGCTCAAGAAAATTCAAGACAACGTAGCCCCTATTGTTAGCCGAAATTTGCAATAATTTCTTCGCAGTTGCTGCACGTTCTTGCATGTTGCTGCACCCTACCGTGGAGTACTGTGCCTCCAATTAAAAAACAACCGACTTGAGTCTGAGCGGCACTAGGAACTCTTATTTGAAAGTAATACTCCTTTTTATAGACAAATAACTGTTTACGACTGTTATCGGGAAACGAACATTTTTCTTCTTGAATGACTAGTTCATTTCAGCGCTTCGCGACCCTGTCTTAAACAAATCCGCTATTTAAATCTGGCGCGCATTCCGGAAAATGGTTTTAATCATCATCTGCGACAGCCAAATTCCACGTAGCAGCTACTCACCGTTTTTGCTTAGTTGGCGCTGACCGATGGATGTCTCGATTGCAGCAGTTCAAGTTAGATCGGTTAAGGTTTGAATGTTTCCATTCCAAAATAGTAACGATATTAGTCCTGCAGTAACTCAAGACGATATTTGGAGACTTGTGGAAAAAATTGGTTATAAATAAATTTCGGATTGTTTTCCTTGGAAGAGTGGCCAAATTGGGGGCGACCATCACTTCGGCGTTCTCATAGAGCCCGCCGACGCACAGATTCTTCTCACATCAGCATTTCACAATAGTTCACTGCATGCAACCATTGTTCGATACGTCGACGAATGTTACCTTAATGCGACTGTTTTGGTCGGAGACGAAGTGAGTCATCTGCATCTTGAAGTCACATAAGGGGAACTGTTATCATCTCTATTGTTTAATATACCTACGTCAGAATGTTCGACAAACGGACCATCCGATGGCTCATTTCGGCAAGGTCCATCCGTCTTCAGGCGTTTCCGTATACAGACGATTTAGTTTTACCCGTAAATGAGCTGTAGCTGGCTTGGAACAAGTAAGGGATAGGCACAAGCTCACAAGCGAGAGTGGTTGAGCGCTCAGATTTGATAATTCGGTCGTGCCTAATGTGAGGTCAATTGCGCAGTGGCTAACACGGTTGCCTCATGATTGGAATGGCCGGAGTTCAACTCCCCACCGTGGTAAGCATATGCACTAGTGACGGGCTCTAGTGAGAGCGAAACTCGAGTCTGATGCTTCTTTTCGAAAGACGCCGGCTGACAGCAGTCTATCTGAATGCGGACGCTGCGATCAAATGTGATTGATGTTCACCTTGAAAAGAGGCCGTTGCCGAAATACGCCCAAAAGATCTCCCCAGATACGACGACACCACTGGCATCACGGTCATCACACATTAACTTGTTCAGAGGAACTGGCTGGATAGAAGTTGCATGTTTCCCTTCAGACTGTGTTCCAAGAAGATCCCAATGAGACCAATGACATTCAGCATGGAAGTCGACATCAGTAAGGACGACCATGCTAGAGGGGACATTCGTGTCGTGGATCCTGGAGGCACTATCAGACCATTAATTTGATACCCACAACATCCGATGTTGCCGATGTGTTGTTCGGTGTGTGGTTCCCAAATACTCGGATTAACTCTGACCTGCATTATGGCACCATTGAGCAAGGGACAATACTCATATTAATTTCCGAAGTCTACAGGACGGCATAAATCAGTGACAGGATAATTCGCTCACTTATCCTTTCTCAAAGGATCTACAAAAAGTGGGCCTGTATGACATATACACTGGCAGACAATGAATCGCGAAATCTTTGTAAGAAACATGGTTTTTTACCAGAAGCATTCTCGCCAAAACAGGGTAACGATGTCATGGAAAACGGGTTTTCGTAATTCTTTCTGAAACAATTGTTTTGCTGCAACGCCTCGTGAGACAAGCCGTGCAATTCAAGAAACGTTTGTTAATATGTGGCATTAAACTTTCGACTGCACGTAGTTGCTTAGACCTGGTCCTGACGTTGACTAGAATTGACATAACACGGTCAACGTCAGGAATTTGTGTTTATAGGGGTGTGTTTAATCCGTGTCCACCCGAGTTGTAAGAACTGAACAAATTTCCTCTCAGAACACATTAGGATTACGAAGTCTGACTGTAGTAGATTTCGCGGTCCCTAGGATGCACTGTTTGACTGGTCGCATTGGACAGGCGAGCAGAATTTTGGTGTGTCTCAAACCAAAACGGATAGTTCAGTTCATTAGCCCTAACAATTTTGTGCCCATTAAACAACCACAACATCTGAGTCAAGACATGGCAACTAGGGCAAGACAGCGGGGTGACAAATCGAGACGATTCAGAACCTGGTGAATGAAAATTACCGTCTGGAACAGTTTAGTCACCTGCAGTATGAGGACAAAATATGCAGGTGAGGTGACGCCCACCGTTGAGTGGAACACGGAGTTTATAAGGTTTTCATTTAAAGGTGATGTCGTAATAGAACGAGTTTACCGTTGCATCTAAGGATCACTAAGATGTGGCCTTGCAATAACAACCTTAAGAAGCTTGCTCACCACAATTGTGATCTCAAGTTTGGAGCTGAAACACAAACAACTAGCCCACATATTGTGCATTGATTTTGCACAGGGACTTATTTCACGACCAATTACAACAATGTTGGTCGAAAATGTTTATGTGGATCTCCCTCACATTGTTTTAATTACCAATCGCATACTGTGTTTAATTTGGGTTTCACTTGTGTGACTGACGGTGCTCAATTTCTTTTAAAATTTCCACTGAGTCCTGGGAGATGGACAGTACGCATTTTGTCGACAAAATATCATCTGAACATTGCACAGAACACTAAAACAAAAACACGATTACAAGGCTTGGTTCGGTCTAGAACTCGCACTGCCTGACTCTTAGGTTTGGGGAAGCCAGTTATGTGTTAACCGCTCACGCATCGAACTGATGAGTCAACCAATGGCCAAGGCGACTGGAGCAATGTTACAAACCTATCCTGTCCACGCGAGATTGGGTTGTGTAATCGAACGACGATGACCTCAGCAATGGCCAGTTTTCAGTGGCGAAAGAATTTTGATCGGTTTTGTGGGGCCCCATAACTTGCAAGTCTTAAAATCTAATGGTGAGGATGGAATGGCTAAAATGTTGACCTCGACATCAGCATCACTAGAAACATTGATTACTGGGTAGTTTGCGGAAAATGTGGAAAGGATGCTCACTGTGATATACCAATGGAAGTCTCTATTTACTCGTGGATTCTACCCTTTGAAGGGAACACGTCCACAATGCATACAAACAGCTTGGTTGGCAAACTACGCAGATAAGTATGAGCCAACTTCACGCATCTGTTTCTTTGATACGCTTAGAGTAGTGGGTGAGATAGTACGTGATCTGTCGCTTTTGGAGATAGCTGACTTGCGTGGGATTGATAGGTTTTGGTGGGCTTCATGAAACCTCACTTTTACGTCCCATTCTGAGCTGATACGTAGTTGGTAAAAGGACATACGGTTAGATGCCTAGGTTTGACAATTATGGCTGCAGCTTGGTGTTTGAGTGAACCGCTATACTTCTGATAGTGAATGGTCACACTTGGTTTCTAAGAGTACACATATTGATATACATCAAATTGAAACACGGTGGCCGCACCTCCTGTGATGGCTACGTGGACAACGAGATGGCTGGTACAAAACAGCACGTGCACTGTAACGAGCAGCACTGGCTGAGGTCTAATTATAACGACCTATCTGATGCACCTTTCATATATTCTCAATGCGGATGAAATACTTACACTGTTTCGAAACGGGCGCTCATGATCCAGCCTTAATTTTAGCCGCAAGAATTAGACGTGAATGATATCTATTTGAACCACGTTCTTTTAGCCACAGACGTGTTGGTATGACTGACATTCCCAGGCTGCTCACAAACGTTCCAAGTGCAGAACGTTATCCCAGCACCGATAACGTCAATACCAGTTGTACTCTCTATATAATCTGTTGAATTTTGTTAAAAATTTAGGTTGTTCTCATTGATCAGTGAAACAGACCATTTCTCAATATTTCGTACGGGGGGTTCACGAAGTCAGAACAGTTTAGTAAAGCTTAGCAAAGGGTGACCGTGGTGCCCAGGTTGGCAAATTTTAGTTGTGGGTGAGAAGCGATAGCGCGAATGGACTGTAACTGGAGACGCTGGTGCAAGCCTACAGCGCAATGCGTGTATGAGTTCCACCCCTAAAAACTCGGTTACAGCCGACCGTAAGGAATAGCGAAGTGCGAAACGCGAACTTAGAGATTTTGTTTAACAGAATACTACCAGACGTGAGTGGTGTTCAACTCATGAAATAGAAATTCTCGGTTAACCGGCAACTCTCACATTGTTCACGGGCCGTTTAGTGGTATTCGGTGGACTGCATTTGCACGACAGTACTGGTTGAGATTTCTAGCTTCAAAACCCTTCTCCATGTGAGTGCAAAAGAGTGTGCTTTTGGCATTCATTTTCCTCACCTCTGTATGTTGTTTATCAGCAGCACAATCGAGAAGCTTGACCGAGAATTCGCCTAAGCTTGATAAAATCTTCGCTTGTATAAGTCCCATCCTCTATCTAGGATGGTAGATTGCCTGCCGCTTTTGGACATACTGTATCCGCCGCTGGTTCGAATTCAGCCGAATCCCAGATATTTTGAAACTAGGTCTAATTGTGGATAACGGGTCACTGAGTGAATTATCCTAAGTCGCCAGGAGTGACGTAAGAGTAGTTGAATTACGAGTTTTCGAAATATTGCTAGATTCAGATCTTTCGAAATATTCAATCGTGTGCATTCCTCGAGTAGATTACGCACAGTTGACGAAATCTTGAAAAAATCCAAATGTGAGAACCCGTTGCATCTGAAGTCGCTACGAATGTCATCACGACCTACTTTGCACACTGTCGCTTCGAGAAGTCCTCCACGCTTCGAAATTTTTCGATTGGGCCCTTATCTGTCGAAGTTGTGGCTGGTGATGGAACTTGTACAACCCATCTGTGTTACCTCTGGACTATTAAACTGCCAGTCCCTCATCAAGCTGATCACATTTTCAACCCTGGCGAACCCCTGTTTCTAATGATTGTTCAACTAGGCATCCGACTCGGACTGATGATATTTCTGCTGTGTCTTATACTCACTGTGTGTTTGAGAATGCAGAGGCTATACAAGAATCTGACCGGAGAGTTGAACCACTCGGGTAGGGAGAAATAGCTTGTAAAACTTGCGTTCCACGAAAATTTTCTACGCCGTCAGTTCTGGAAGCAAAACTGGGGCAAGAGAATTTGTTGCTTGTGGAAGATAAGAGTAAGCTGCCTAGAAAAAGATCTGAACTACGGGAGAGATTTCTAGGTGCTGACAAATAACCTTAACAAAAAGTTCAAATAAAACCGAGAAAAAGTGGTGTGTTGGGAACATCCCAATCACCGGCCCAGTCTGGTCAAGTGGGCGACGTTGTTTGGTTGCTCGAAGAGTCGTTCAAGTCACTAACTATGTGTGTCTATTTGCCCATACTAGAGGTTGAGCTGTCTGATGATCCGCCACGATACTTGCTAGGTTTTTCCTTTCAGAAATTTCGCACATATTGTGGCAAATCGATTCGATAATGATAACCAGAGGTTTTCATATTTAATTTATTGCTACCGTGTCGGAACGAAGGAGTCTATAGCGCAGTGTGTGCTGTTACTAGGATCGACAGGAAATCAGAAATATTCGTAGATACTCATCACTTAGCTTAGTTGCCCACATCAGATCGTTCAGCCCGTAAAGCATGAGATATTTTATGGTCCTATGTAAAGTATTTCTGACTTGCATGGCATCAAGTGCTTAGCCATCCAAATCGAGCGTTCGATATCACAATTCCCCTATTAGGTAGAAAGGCTAAGTTAAACGAATGTAATAACTTGATCCTCCTGGCCGAACGATTGCTCAGAGGCCTACCAGAAAGGCAGGCTGATATTGTTGATTATACAATGACCTCCAGGTGGAGCCCACCTTCTCCAATTTGTTAACACTAATTGAGAAAAGGATATCGGTAGCTAATTATGAATGTGGCCAACTCGGTAGGTTGTCTGGTCGAAAGTCAGCTACTTTTAACAAATTGGATGAGAGTGACATCAAAAGGTCCAGATGCCATACTAGAGTGACGACCATCAGTCGAATAACCAGCCTGCCCGTCGTTCCCTGTGTAGAGGTGGTCACTGTCTTATAAATTGTATACACTCATTTGCCCAGTCGTGAGGACAACTTCGGAACACACTAAGGCTCAACAGACGGTTTTTCTTTTGTTGGAAGACCAATCACATGACCAAGCCATAGACAGTTTAGGTTAATTGTCTAAGGTATGGTTGTGATGGGCGTCGCCATACTCGAATGCATGATGATGTGTCATCAAGTGCGCTCAAAGCAAACGAAGAGGCTGTGTTGTAACTTCTACTAGTCCACACAGTGTTCTCTCGGACATCGTATTCGTTCGGGTTAGTGAGCGGAACTTATGCATTTGCGGACAATGGTTCGGGTACCAACTTAGCAGACTAACAGAGTGGCTAGTAAGCTAGTTGGCTAAGTAATCCCTTTCGATTCTCCATTCGTACCATGCAGTGACACCGAGTGACATTTGAAGTGCAATTTCAGGGCAAGGCCAACACGATTTCTGTTCAGTAAGTTCAAAATCTTTAGAACTTACTGGTTGCATAGATTCGACGGGTTCGCAACGATGAGTTCGTCTAAGAGAAGTCTATTTCACTGGTATCTCAGACGAGTTCCACTGACCGCGCCGCTAGAAAAAAGGCTGTTTCAATTTAAGATAAAGCTTTAGTAAGAGCAGACGCATCTGTATCCCTCTGGGGTGATCACTGCGGAATAAGTTCAGCAATGCGGATGCAGTGAAACCAACTTCCTGATACTGATGTGATGTGTGAGCGATAACTGTACTCACTTAGGCGAGGGTTGCCTTAAGATACGACATTAAAGTCGACGTATGCAGAAGTCCATATGCGAAAAGTCTCTCTCCAGGGCGTTAGTCGTGCTAACCGATTGTTTCTGTCACATCATGCAACACCTAACCGGAATAAGCCGGATGAGGTGCAAACAGTGTTTGATTGCGCTGCCGCGTATCGACGGGTGCCTCTTACCCCCAACGTACTGCAAGAGCCTGATTTGCCCAATAGTCGTATTGGAGTACTCCTCTGGTTTTATAAGCATGCAGTAGCCACCATGGCAAATATTGAGGAAATGCTTTTGGTGGTCTGAGTTCTGGAAAGTGACAAGTGAGTGTCATGCTTCCTGTAGTGGGGCTCGCCTAACTTGCACGGATCTCTTGAGACACAGGAGCTGAACATTCACAGTTCTCTGCAAACGTTGTTTTCCAACGAGCGGCTGCTGAATATAAACGGGATTTTATGGCTTCAGCAGCGTCAGCCATAGAGACGAACCCCTACACAGATGACTGTTGTTGAGTGAAACGGTTGAAGGAGGTATATCTGTTGTAGACGAACTTCGTGCAGTTCTACAAAAAGGTGGGTTTCGTCTTCCAAAGTAAATATCTAATAGCTCGGAGGTTGCCCTGGAAAACGAACTGTACAAAACTGTTCACTTGGACCTGGAGGGTTTTGACTATCAAAGAGCACCTTAAAATGCGTCTTACACCAGGAGGGGTATAATGAAGTGCGTTTTCAGTTTATTACTATTCACATTCCCACTGTTCTTAGTAGTTTGGAAACCAACCACTTTGACAGCCTTATTTCTCCAGTTGCCATGTTAACTCTCCAGCTATTGTCCGGCACATAAAATAGTATATGTGCGCACTGTGAGACTGTACCAAGTTATAAAATGGCATTAGTTCAAACTTGCATGACTGATCGGCCACATTTACCTGCCTGATATGAATCTGGTAGACAGACTGTTCGTTCCCAGCTAATTCGCTGTTAGGTAAGCACTATGCTACTCTGTTTAGCAGGAAAAAGTCAAGCAATGGGAATTTTTATTCTACCAGTTGAAAAGTATCATTCAAAATTATTGGAGAAAGACTCTGGTAATTGATAAACAGAACTGATAACAGACTCTAATAGACTCACCAACGGTGCACTCGGTATGAATCTGTCCGGTGTTGATTGCCAATCTGACCACTTGCAACACTTTCGTGTGGTTTACAAAGCTTCGGTCGATCTCTCCCGTACAGGTCACATAACGGACGTTCACTTAAAGCTGACTGCAGTCTTCGTGTTGATTCAGTATGTCGAAAATCAATACTACACCTAACTGTTTGATCACATTACTTTTGAATATGATTTGGTAACGAGTCACCTAACGAACGTCAATGCAATAGAATTCCATCAGCTATCCGTAGTTAGTGAGCAGATGTGTGCTAGCTGACGGTTTAGTATGTGGATGCCAAAGAGGCTCAAGATTAATTATCTACTGAGGTTAGATTAGTATGTTGAGGGTCGACTGGATTTCCCCTGCCTTTTGGGACATTGCTCCATCCTGTGCTGCGTAGCAGTTCCAACAGGATTGTTACAGTTGAGGAAGATGCAAGTTTCTAATGATCCCGGCAGTAATCGTTATCTTCTTGCATGCACATCTTGTATTGTATTCCGGCCTATCTGTTACGGGATAAGTGCATCCAAACTCACGCCTCTCTACTAAAGTAGGCAATGCTTTGCATTAATAGTAAGTAATCGGACAGACTGACGAATTTCAGATGGGACTCGAATGTGAAAAGTGAAGTCTTCGGCTGGATTCGAACCAGAGCTAGAAAAATACCACGATACGCCGGAAAGGTGAACTAGAAGATCAATAAACAGTGAAGGAACACTGCATCGGTCGGAGAGGATACGTTAACAGACGCAGGAGAGTCAAGGAAACGAAGAAGTGTTGTAAGACAGGCAACTTCACTTGTGAGTAGAGTAGTGTGTACATTCAGAAAATAAAGAACTGGTCTCAATGTCATGATGACCCGGAACCAGAAGCGATCATCTAAACAATATGTACACACTGTGGAGGACGTGACACCAAGGCAAATGACTATGTGCTGCTGCCCAATGTGTGTGTAGACAGGTCAGTCATGCAAATGAGTGTACGCGTTCCTGGTCACATGTTCTAACATAAACTGTACAGGATTTCTTACAATAAACAACTTCACAAGCCAAGCCTCTTTTGCGGTCACAACAAATGATGCCGTGACGAACGCGAGGATGAAGGTAGCCCGGCGGCAACCGTTCGAAGTTAGAGATGCCCGGGTATTCCTGGGGGACTTCGAGGACGTGATCAACGTGGTCGAATTCACTACTAACCATGGGAACACTGGTGAGTGCCAGGGCTAAGGCGGTGCTGCAAGTAGCGTAAAGAAGATTTGCGAAGGTGGAGTGGGTCGCTGTGTTAGATACGCTGGTCGCCGCGCTAGACAGCCGGCCGACCGCCAGAAGACCATGTGACGGTTCGAGGCGACCAAGCTTGAACAAGGATCGAATGCCACTGTGCCGGAGTTGCTGGACAGAGAACCGCCAGAAATGGATAAAGAACCGCAGTCAGTTGCTGACGAAGCACTTTAATGAAGGGTTTCCGATGGCGGTATGGGACCAACTTTCCACTGACCACGTTACCCCGCGAATGGATCTTGACGAGCGTGCAAAGATGACGCCGGAACTGGTAGTTATTTCCGCAGCTTTGGTGGATGCGAACGATAGTACGGACAAGTGCATGGTGGGAGAAAATCGAGGCGATGGGAGAGTTAGCAACGGATGTGGATGCACTGAGAACAGCATCATGGGGAAAGATCGACAAGAAAGCTGCCTTAACTGCCAAGCCCAGCGGTGTACAGTGTCTTAAAACACATTGCTTCGGGAACAAAATCACTTGGCTCTCTTGAACAGTTTCAACAAGGCAGAAAGAACAAGAAACCTGGCAAATGAAATCGTTTCGCACTGACTCGTCAGTAACAGATTTGCAGCAACAGGGATTTATTTTTATGGCAAACAACAGCAAAATGCCCGTCAATGTGTTTCCTGAGACACTTCTGGTCACATTTGAAGCTGTCGGTCTCAAGGAAAGTGTCAGTTACTACACAAGATAGCCTGGGGATCAGGACCGTCCCCTTCTGGGTGTTCTTCATTTACGAGGAACTAATGATAGACAACTCAACAGTGAACGCCCCAAGCGGCTTGGGAAATCTGGCACTAATAAATTTTGACTTTATTTGTGGTGTGGAGTTGACTTTCAAAACAACCTTCCAGAAAAATATTTCAGAAGATTTTGGTTGGGTACGCTGAATGAACCACTAGCTAGTACCTCTTGAAATCGTTTTAACTCAACACTCTGATCAGAAAATTCGGGACCATTCACTAATGTTATTCGCAAAGCCATAGATTGCTCAACACCGTCGTTCTCCATAACCAGCATTGCACCTATCGTCCTACTGCTCTTCTATCCTGTGTCTCCAAGATCATTGTAGCCTTAATCCATTATTCACTGTCTATACATATTTCATCACAAGAAGTCTTCTGCGGCGATCAAAAAGTCTTCCTTCGCGGCCACTCGTTTACTACGAATTTGCTACTAATTGCAGGCCAGTGGACCTCTGCTGCTGACAGAGGAAGGGGGTTGACCATATTTAGCTTGATCTCTCCAAGGCTTTCGTTCGTGTGAATAATTCCGTTTTAGTCGACTGGCCGCACTGTTGTGATATTCTCCAACGACTTACATCTTATCCCTTGAGGGTGTGTTTTTCCTTATCCTCTGCCAGACTCAGACCCAGCGAAATCCCACAATGCTCCACAATGGGCCAGTACCTATTCCCATTTTCGTCAACAGCCTGTCATCTGAAGTATAACCTCCACTGATGATATTTTCTGATGATATAAAAATCTGGTGTATTGTCCGTAACACTTCTGACGCGAGCATCTTACAAGCTAATATTACAGCACTTTGTAAGCGATCCAAAATAAACTTCATTGAGTCCACTGTTAGCAGTCGCAAAGTTTTGCATGTCAGGCATAAGCATAATTTCCCTCTCTTATTCGTCTGAGTTCCGCGACAGTTCACGCACTGAGAAAAACGTCTTGACACTGCTGTGTCACAGGACCTTTCAAGTTCTCCCAATACTGAGGCAAACGCCAAGAAAGCCAATAGCACACAAGCGTTTCTGACGCGTTTGTTTTGAAAATTCGGGCGATCACTTTTCAACAACTTTATTCGCCCTCACCTGGATCAAGGACACTTTGTTTTGTCTCCTCACTTACACAGGGACAAACATATTTTGGAAACTGTTCAGGGGTATGTAAAGAAAGCAGTTCACATGTTTTGTGGAGAACCTTATCTTGAACAATTTCACGAATTAATTCTCTCCTCCTTGTAGTGGTTAAGACAGAGGGGCGACCTAATCCTGACGTTCGTGACTGTGAGGGTCTTCAACCGTCCGTGCGGCTCCCTGTTGTTTCCTGCGGATACTTGTCCGCTTAGGAGGCATTCCTTCGAAGTAGCATAAGTATGACAGTCTAAAGCACGTTCTCCTCAGTTGAGTCTACAAAACCTCGAACTCTCCACCGGAACATATCGTACGTTTCACGACAATGACCGCGTTCAAAAATTGTCTAGATCTCCTATCCAGCACTTCAGTCATGCTCCAGCACACTTTCCTGCAAATAGCCACATGTTTTTTCGTCTGTCAAGCAAATCACACATCAACATTCACATCCACCCACATAGAGTTTGATGGTGGTAGGGATGAACTTACTGTCAGCCTTCAGACTCATTCAAGAATAGCTGCGAGGTGCAACTGCAAGGCAATATGTCGTATTGCAGGTTTAATGAGTTCAGTGATCTCGACCTGTCTCGGAAGTCCTAATCGCGGGGTTGTCGATTCGAGTTAACAGGACAGTTACTGTGTTTCCTCTCGAGACGATCGTGCAACCTGATCACTGTTCACAAGCGAGAGTGTTTGAGCGTTCAGATTTGATAATTCGGTCGTGCCTGATGTGAGGTCAATGGCGCAGTGGTCAGCACGGTTGCCTCATGAACGTGTGGCCAGAGTTCGACTCCCGGCCGTGGCAAGGATATACACTACTGATGAGCTCTAATGAGAGCGAAACTCGAGTCTGGTGCTTCTTTTCGAAATACACCGGCTGACAGCAAAGTCTATTTGAATGCGGACGCTGCGACTAAGTGTGAGTGATGGTCAACTTGAAAACAAACCAAAGCCCCGACTGCTCATCAGTAAACATGACATCATTGACAACTGAGAAGCTTTGGCACATACGAAGGCGACATCGTGAAGAGCTTGGTTGACGGACTCTAAGAAGTCTTAACGTAACACCATTTAGAAGCTGAGGTGCGGTTACTACGTAAGATGCTGTTCGCAAACGAATATCCGACAAATCCCATTTGCAAACATTCTGACCCCGATCCGGGCAGGCTGCTCTGTTCACAGTCCTTCGAAAACCCTGTGAATTTCACGTTTGCCCTAGAAGGTGGCTATTTCTCTGCAATAATCAAGCGTCCCTTGAGACTGAAGGTCAGTTTTGCAATCGGTGCCATACTAAAACACATATAGAGACAGAAATTAGTGCACATTTTCGGACCGTCTTTAGATTTTTCGATGCAATCCTAACTGAAGCAGGTAGTCCGCATTATGTAAGCTATGTCGGTACACAAGAGGATCCCAAGCCGTGCGTGCAAATTCAGCTGGCAGAAAACTTACCATCGAACTGATTAAAATGAGATGTTGTTGTTGCGGAAGATTCTTGAACTGCATCAATAGAGGGATTCTGTTTCGCGGTTTAACCTATATGGTCAAGAATCATTTCCACTGATGACGAATTCCAGTGATCTACAAAGTAAACTTCGTTCTCCGTTTTCTTATCCCCCTGGTGAACCGCATGTCGATACTATAAGATTCGATTTTGTTTAAATGTACGCTGAGAATGTGTTTAGCGTGCAACACTTTACTGTATCTTTCTACGTGGACTCGTAGAATGACCCTTCAGAACTAGCTTCTATCTGTACAGATATGTTCGCAAGCATCCTCCCTACAAGCTATTTCACATACATTGGTCGATTATTTCGAAGATAAACAATCACATTACGAGACGCTACGTGTCAGCTGAACTATGGAGTGCTGTCCGGAACTGTTGTCTGTTCGAATATGTCCAAAGTTTCACAGATTTCTCATGACAGTCGTCACAGACAACTGTCATGGGCCAACTAAAATAATGCTTGGTACATCTAAATACCCCCATATATTGAGATGGGAGTTTGTGTCAATGTGTGTGAAGTTGGTCAGGTTGGTTACCTTGTGTCTACATATCTGCACAGTATATTCTCTGCAACTACTAATTTTCGCTCCACTGATAGCACGGATTCTGTCAAGTCAATTTTTTGTCCCATAATGTAAGCACAATTGGTGATGTAATATACTATCATTTAGCTGCGTTGTGTTCTCGGTTGGTCATTGACCAGTGCAGATTATGATAATTAAAAACCAGCCCTTTAATGTGGGATTGAGTTATTGAGTCGCCACCAGTCACGTGATGATCATGCTCATTGGTGGGCATGTGTCACATCAACTGTGAGTGATTGGATTACAATGCAACAATTACAATGACCATTGTCATGATATCATCCATGGGAAAAACAGGGAAAAGCTGAAGTATAATTCGGTTAGGATGTTACAAACCGAATTTGATAATGAGCGAATGCAATTGTAACCACAGGTGATACGAGAAACATTTGTGCCTAACGAAACCAAAAGCATAGTCTATATTCCATAAATAATACACGTGCTGGTTAAATTTCCTGAGGTCTGACACACCTATCATCATTTCACTCACACTGCTTCCCATCAAACATGCTTCAATTCAGAACTTATCCTCACCACGTCATCGTCAAGTCATCACATTTGCGGTGAAGTAAGTTGAATACAGAAGAGACCTTTCATAGTTGTTTCTCATCGGAAATCATGAATCTGCCTAACCACTTACTACGAATATAGAATTGTTCGAATAAACGGTTGAATCGTGCACCAAGTTTGATTTTTGTTGAGCATTTTTCTTCCGTTGAACAGTGGAAGTGCTTCATCCGTGACAGACTTCAAATTGCTGACATCTCGTTTCAGGTTGAAGATTATCGCGACCTTCCAATACTGATATGCTATCTTGAGGGAACTAATTTTGTGCAGCCCGATCAACTGGAAATCCGGGAGTATCACACCATATCTTCAGGATCTACCCCCACTGAGTGATTGTAGAAGATGGGCGTATCTTCGAGAGCTAATCGACCGTCTAACGAAAGAGAAATATTTGTCCATCCAATGCATACTGGGGCTACTCATAGTGCGAGTGGTATTTCCAATGTACCCAACTCTACGTTTGTTGAAACATGTGTCCATATGAATACTACACCAAAGCCTCTACTTACATGAGTCTGTCTACAACATAACTGATTAACCTTCAAACAAGCATGCCAATTCGCTCAATCTGTGGTTCTCCGGGCATGGTCATTCCGAGTGTTTCATTGCCCTGGGAGACATTATCTTCGATCCAGTGTTAGAGCGGTTCCTATAAACATAACACTCGTATTCCTGTTGGGCATTTTGGGAAATCTGGATCAAAAACGCTTCGAACTGTAGCTATACCACTTTATGATTATATATTTCAGGGTTCTCCAGCAAGCCTAATAGAACCTTCTTACGGTGATGTTACTAGATGAGAATGGTTTGCATGATGGTTAAATTCTCGGTTCACTTTGAATGATAAACTACTTGTTGGCAGAGATCAATGACAACTGCAAGGGAAGAAGAGAAACGAACAAACATCAAGGAGCTGTATAATTCTGCACACTGAAAATGTGCTGGATAGGATTGGAGACAAACGGCCGAGAATGACCACAAGTTTGAAGGACCAACAGAACAAAACGTTTGGGGGAAGACGTTGGGGATTGAGAAAATTGCTCCGCATGGTGTAAGGATCGTACGCAATGAGCAGTAAGGTCGGGAGGGGAATTTTTATTGAAAATCACTTGCGACTGACTGCATCTATTGCATTAACACATAAGTTTTCCAGCCAGCCTCCTAAGTGTGCATATCTCTCCCTTGACCAAGAGTAAAACGTCGGTCACCCGTTTGTGACGCAGTTGTGAAAAGCATTGCATCATTGGCCTCATATTGAACATGATTGGGTTATCGTACGTAAAATATTAAACACATGAGACTGAGACTGATTTTCAGGATTGTATGAACTGAACGAAACCATAACCACATGAACTGGCGTTGAAATCGGGTTAGCTGACAAACTTAACACTAATCAGTTGGATAATGACAGATCTATCCAAAGCACCCATTGTCAGAGTATTCTAATACGTCCAGAATACAAGTATATAAAAAATGTTTGCGCTCGACCGTACATCTTGTGAGCATAGATACTTCTCAGGGTATTTTACGCTGTAGTGTATTGAAACTTAATTCAGGGTTCAAGTTGGGGACGTTGGAGTTGTAACTCTAAATTTCAGGCTGGGTACACTTCATTTCATACCAGAATACCGATTAATAAATGGATTTCATCCGATTATGCGAAAAGTACCTATCATGCAATTAGGTTCCCATATGAAGAATTGAATCGCGGGTACGTTCACCTACTCGCCGATGTTGATGAGAGTGCGCAGCGAGAAAATAAGCGATAACTGATTGGAATGAGTGGCTATCAGAGCGCTGATGAAAGAATGAGATTGGTTCAACCAGTTGGACACTGAATATTACGTTATAAAGGTGGCAGACGATGATTAGCAGACGGAGTACGTTTTATGACATGTTGAAAATAAACGGGTATAGTCAGAACTACTGGACTGAGTGGCGGCTGACAACATTTGTGCAAGGTGAATATCTTGAAGCACATTACTGGTCACAGTGCTCTCAACTGACGTCGCTGTCAGAGTGAATTCATTTGACCGTACAAAGTTGTACTAGCAAGTAAAATCAGCAAGGATTAGGCGCACTGGTTTATCTGACAGTTAACGCATTACTGGGCGTTTAAGCACCAATGTGTTCAGTGACCGAAGACTGTGACAGACTGAAGTCTAGTTAACACAACTCTAATAGAGATGTTTTTCCCCGAGGGTTGTGCCTTCAGCGATTGCCTAATTAAATACAGTGTTCTTAGCGTCAACTCTTAGCAACATTGACAGAGTCAGCTGATACAGCTGACCACATTTTAAAAAAACAAACGACATGACAAGTTCCAAGATGGTTCCGAGTTGTCAGAACATGACTGCTAACTTAACCGTGCAAACCTTTTGCCTAATTGAGAAGTTTCATGCACCTTTATCGCGCTTTCGAAACCATGTGCGATCACCCGTAACTGATGGCATGGCGTTCGTCCAGAGCCATATGAACTTAATTTTCCACAAACAATCGTTACTCCCAGTCACTGCTGGTATCAACAGTAGTGTAGCAAAAATGCCGGGCTGGGCCGGAGGAATTGCGGTCCCGATCCAGTAAGCAGACAGGGCAGCCATATCTCGAAATCTTCTAGTCAGACTTCTTCGACCAGTCTTTTCTCCCTGAAGTAACACTAATGTGGAATCCACGATTTCATCGACTCCGATGCAGAGAGATACAAGAGTGAAATCCATTAGTCACATCGAATTTTTAGGCGGCCAAGGAAAGCGTTATCCGTATGTTTGGTTAGCGCTCTGGTACACTCAGATGTTGAAAATCTTTCCACTGATATTACGGTGTTCAAGTATCGATAGTCGAATTATATTATCCTCACCACTTTGACATTCCTAGGGACTTCAGACAACACTGTATAATTGACTGAGTTACAAACGCTCACATATGTGTTTTGGTCTATGGGATACCAATCATTCCCGTGTTGCTCATCTCTTGGTAAGTGAGTACGTTTCAGTTTCTAACAGATGAATTTCTGACTGTTCTACACCATCTCTCATCCCAGTCCACCATCACAAGTTCCGTGTAGCAACAGTTACGACTGGTCTCCTGGTGTCTGTGAAATATCACGGATTTACAAGAGATATTTCGGAGTTGAATCGCGTGGTCGAAAGCGGCATCACGCGTTTTTCTGGGCCCCACCCTTTACATGAGACTAAAACGTTGACAGACTGATGGCCATTTGAATATAACCGTCTACTTGACCACGTCATGATACCTGATGGATGCCCGATTCACCATCTACAAAACAACATTGTTAGCTCTCATGTTGTCCGTATGTTGTTGGAAGTGGACTTGAAAGCGCCTATCATTCGGTTCTTTTTACCGACTGAGGTATTGCTAAAACAGCCATTATTTCGTCATTCGACTTACCTGGAGTTCCACGCATCACGTTTATAAAAGGCTTTTACGTGTTTTATCTATTCATCCACCACGCCATTCGAGTTACACTGCTTAATGAACACAACGGTAACAATCTAGAGTTTACCTTCAGTCTATAGTTAACGGAGGTCGAGTACAAACACGGAAGGCTAATATTACATTCCAATACATTCCAATAATCAGTTGCTTAGACGATGCAAGAAAGTCGTAGCGTTCGGTATTTCGGTCAACTCGGGTAGCACTTGCCAAAGGTGTTTAAACGTTGAATATTGTAACGTGCTGGTGACGTTATCTTCTAAACTCATTCAGTAAAGACAAGCTGAACACGACACAAATTTTCCTGTTGCGTTCATATGAAATTTGATGCGGAAATAACAAATCTGTTCGGTAAATACATCGTTGTCAGCTGAGAAGTTAGATTCGCCTCATCTGCTTGCCATCTGAAAAGAGCTCAAGCACTTCAGAATTTCTGCAAACGGCTGGGGAACATTTACCCAGCGACTCCGATTGGTCGAGTTCCTTGTTCCTTCGCTACCACTCGCTTTTCACTGTCAACATGTATACATCGGACATGTGAGTATTACATGGTTACTCGTCAGAATTTCAGGTCGATTCTCAAATACTTAACAGGTTGTGTTGCCTTCTCTGCGGTTTGGCAGATTGCAATGCTGTAAGTGTCCATTTACACGTATATGGACTGAAGCCAGATGTCCCCAAAATGAACTTAAATATGAATGATCGTGGTGGCACATTACACAAGCTCTTTCTGAACGGAGTTCACAGCGTCCTATTGAATACATATCACAAAAAATATACACAGCATGCTCACTCCCGGTGAGTGTCGTTTACAGCCACACAGAATCCACGAGCACTGACAAATTAGTGGTAGCTTACGGAGTACTTCCACTTGGAAAGATTGTTTCAGAACACTTTTCAAAGGAAACCTGTTAGTGAGTAAAGATACTTCTGTCAGAATGACTGTTTTCTACACCAGAATAACCAGGCACACCATCTTATTAAAACCCAACACTCTTTTGGTTTCATGGCAGCTGAATTAATCGTTTCGAGAACTTCGCCAACGGTGCCATCAGGAAAACCATAACCAAAAAGCATCAATCTTTCAGGTTCGTTAGATCTTGCTACAAGCGAACCCAATCCTTCTGGTGATGTGCCGCTGCTCTGCTTCCACAACTCATAGAGTAAGGAGTTCACACAAGCACAGTCAGAATAACATTTTCTAAGTCTGACATACAAAATTCCGCAGAAGAAGTTCAACCGGTTTACGGTCACAAGTACAGATTGGAAAACTATATCGCCAGCTTACATTGTTGACTCAATTCATCAGAAATCGCAGGTTGATTTCATGCCAAAATGGTCAATGTTTCACGTCAGTTTCTATCGTGACACATTAACCAACATTGTAGTTTTCTGTTCAAAGATTTGAGTCCATCAGATAGATGTGATAAATGCAGGATGCCGTATTTCAGAAACGAGACTGTAACCGCGAATGCTTCTGATCATGTGATCACAAAACTCCGGTATCCCGTGAAGTCTATCCTAGACATGGATTAGTCACCATACCACAAACTTAATCGACGGCTAATTCAGTGCCTAGCCCTATTGTTAAAACAGTTAGCTCGCGTTCTGTTGAAAGTCCCCTCGAGTTATATGATATTCTTTGGAATACTTCGGTAGCTTTCTCACAAAAGATGAATTAACTTGACGTTGGCTCACTATTCACAAAAGTTACATCACAGGAAACAGCTGATTATCTGTGCAATTTTATGATGTTTCATGATATTTCGTCATCTGTTTCCGTCGACCATCATAAGGAAGTAATTTCGTGTACAGAAAAAATTGGTTCGAGTTCGATGAGTTTACTCGGAAGCAAATTGACAGCTTAACGATTAGCAACCTGTCAAGCCCAACACTAGCCGACACTTTCTCGGATTGGTGGAAAGTGGACTGTTTGCTAGGATTGATCAATCTTTGTTTTATAGACCGTGCGTGGACGAAATCCTCAGATCCGGTGATTTTAATCAGTTCATAGCTCTCTTACAGCGAATTAAACCCGCTGACCGAAATCTATCAGTCATTAAGAAGGTTTAGATAGCTCCCTACCATTTCTAGGTATTCTGATTTCCCGGCGTTCAGACGGTAAAATCACACAGTATGTTTGCCAACAAGCCACATGCAGTTAGTTGTAATTATATTCCACCTCATTTTCCGCCCGTGGCTCACAAACTTGTTTTAACGCAAGCGATTTTCAATCGAGCGCAGAGAATATGCACAACCGGTCACCTGGAGTCTGAAGAGCAGCTCCTGCGGAATGTTCTGTTTTCGAATTGAGATCCAACCAAGTTTGTTGTAATTGATTCCATGAAACGAGTAATGAACTGTCAACCACAATCAGAGCTAAGGAAACAGACATTTGTCAACTACTCTTATACACAGAACAAGTATCATCGGTGTGAGTGGAAAGCATTAACAAAACGAACCGGAACTTGTGATGGAAGAAGTCAAGGCTTCTCCAAGTGACCAATACAGACAATGATACACCGCAGGTCAGCACGTGAGCACCTGAACAAAAATCCGGCGTCTTTAACCCTTAATCGCAAGAGGCATGTGGTTGACACCGCCACTTTGTTCGTGGTCCCACCATGAAATCGCAACCCTAAGAGGTTCGCGTTCTCTGAGATTTTGCTAACCAAGCGTGACGCATCGGCCCTTCGTTTGTAAAAGTTGATGATACGACCTGGTTAGCCGCTATGACATTTACAATCGTTCACGTCTCCTGGATTTTACCCATGTGGCGTTCGTTAACTTCAACACCTTGTCTTAATGTTGTAAACATATATAGCTGAATCCTTTATATAATCCACTGATGCGACAGAGCGAAACGTTTGCATCTAGCAATATATGATTTCTGGTCATCTTGGAGAGCCGGATCAAAGGAACTCAATGTTTCAGATAGAAATGGTTTAATTTTTAAAAATTAATTTCGGTTGATTCGGCATTTACTTTTGTTTATAGGAAGACCGAGAGTGATTGTGCGCCCAGTGTCCTGATCCATCTCAGGAATATCACACACCAAATGTGAGGCCAGTGTCCCGTGTGTATGACTATTTATACCATCAACATAAATTCCAGCTGTTTGACTGACACAGTTGAACACACACTAAGGCGGATGTTCCGCTATCCTGGATGTGGTCTACCTTTTCGTCACTCTCCTGCAAATGGAACTGCCTTGACAGGAACGTCTGTCGATGCAGTAAGGGATGGAATGGAAGAAATAGGTCTCTAGTGATTACATGCGTCAGATTTCTGGTAGCGTCAAAAAGCATGAATTCTGTAAGCGTGAACTTTAGTTGGATAGTGGAAAGTATTCGTGTTTTCGAAATTAGTCAAACACCATCTATTTGTAAAGACGTCGAACGAATGCCGCTGTTGGTTAATCTAATCGATCTCCCAACTTGGGCTCCCGGCAAATTAAGTGGAACGATTCCGCGTGTAAAACCAGAAAACACTGATCGCCTCGTGACCTCAGTCTATCTCACAGACTTGCCTCACTACAACTCTTCTTTCCAAACTGTATATCAACTTGTTATTTGAAACAGTTCATTTCCTTCAGAAGTTTGAACAAAACTGTTAGAACACGAAAACTTGTAGATGCAAGCATTTCGTATTGACTCGTCAGTACCAAATATGCAATAACATGAAACGGGTTTTTTATACCGAGCAGTTAGGGACGTCCAGGGACGTAGTGACTTTTCCTAAACCACCGATTGACTATCAACCCTGCTCCCTAACTGCTCGATATAAAAACCCGTTTCATGTTACTGACGAGTCAATACGAAATGCTTGCATCTACCAGTTTTCGTGTTCTAACTTGTCATTTGTCAGTAATTAGATTAACGTTGTTTACATGACTTCAGAAAATACAGCCGCCCGTCCACTCCAACTTAAAAATGAGCGACAAGAACAGAACATAGCGTCTTTCCCAAAATCACGATCGATTTGTGTGGAAAGCTATTCGCGGGTTTGCCATAGGTGGACGATGGTCGAATGAGATGCACAGAAGGTGATTTAGCCTAGATTCTTAATGGTCATCGACCAGTGAGTGTGTGATCCATAGATGTGGTGTATAATGAGGTATGAACCACTGACAGTCTTGTCTTCAAAGTAGACGTGAGAAATGACGACGGCTGAATCAGTGAAGCTATGAGGCCAGTCTGCCTGTTCAAGAGGTCTGGCGATAGCCAGAGTAGGCAGAAGATAGTGAATTGTAGGAAATTTTCTATAATCATCCATGTTTAATTTGGCAGTCAACAGTGAATTAGACTAATACTCTTTGTTCACAGGACTGAGTTTGAGGTTGGTTCTAGTGCGGCCAGCGCAACTGCTTTATGTTCAGAGCATTTGGACGAGAGGAAGGTTGAGAAGGTGTTTGTAGTATCAAGTTATTAACTGGAGGTGAATTCGTAAATCAGTAATCTGCTAATTTAATTAGTTTTTCGAAAACACGTCTGCCGACATTTTTTCATGAACATGAGGAATGCGAGTGAATAAGCTTCATTTCTGCTGTACATGTTTAGGGAACCTGCTTGGCACGTGTACGATGGATGTCCAGGTTGTCTCGCATCTTGCGAGTACTAGAACCCACGTGATTGATACGTGGTAACTCAGAGAATGTTTACTCTGACACGCGAACGTATAACAGCTGGAGAATTTTAAATTTTCCTCATCAACTCAGCATTACGATATTCCTACGATTATGCCACCCGTCTATTGGGTACGGTTTAAGGAAGTAATGCGAATTGCCCACATAACGCACAATAAGTGTGATGAACCTAGTTTTACCTGAGTTCTGCATACTTTCGTGCTCGACATATTTCGATAATTCAGAACTATTCTCCACTGATTTATTGCCAGCGCACGTTAACATCCGTTGGCCAGCTGAATCAACGCCATCACCTGTTGTCACATATGCATTTCTTGACATAGGCAAATTTTGACTGGTCATGGTACGATGTGCCTCAAATTTGATTCAAATTCTGCGGGTTACACAACTTCACATCTTGTACTTCCACACTTCCGACGAGTAACAGTTATGTGGACACAATTGCCACAGTTGACTGCTCCAGTTGCAGTTGCATGCAAGTTTACACCAACCTGGTAATAGCGACTACAATGGAAGGTGTTACAGAGACGTCAGTGTATTTCAGTCAGCAAACTGTTGCAACAATCACTGTTGAACTGATCGACACTGCAAGTGCTTTGTTCTTATAAATGTGCCAGAAATGTCTAGTGTCTCTCATTAATACCTATGCCCCACTTACAGCGTGCTGCATGTTTCACACGAAGTACTGTTGATCTCTTTTGGACGTTGATTGGTTTGTAAACACGGTCGAATAAAATCACACTTCTCCCACTAACTTCCTGTTGACAGTAAGCAGTTTAGTGTACTGCCAAATAATTATATACATTCTTGATTTTTAGGCACCGCAACTGTGATGGCCCAAATGTTATGTATTATATGAATAAATTGGAATTATATCAATCTTTAACAATAAACACATTCTACACGATAGACTGAAATTACTTAGAATAAAGTAAGGCCAACGTTCGCGCATAACAGGAACAAACGTTTTAGTGAGACTACTGCAATGGGAAACTTCTAAATACGATGAACACATTACTTAGAGTGGATGAGGGTGAGGGATTTTGCAGAAATCCTAAAACTGAGTTGTCAAGTATAATTTTATCATTTTGCTGCCCACCGGTCGACCACGAAATAGAGCTTTACCGTATAACACACAAGGCAACTGAATGTTGGTACGAAAGGTGCACTAGGGACCTATGTATTCCCATATGCGATGAGTTGAATAACAGGTTTATGTTCTTCGATATGGATTGACAACAGTGACAGCATACTTATCATTTTCACGCCAAACACATAAACCCAACACCACTTCCTTGGAAACCGTGTATCATTGGTATGGTGTTCGATTTAATTAATTTTTGATTTTGTTTACGTTTGTTTTAACTTCATACAAGGAAGCAGACACTTCTCGATTAGGAGAGAACGGAAGTGTTTGTTTATCTCTCGTTTCATAGATTATAGGTGAAGAACACATTCAACAAGCTTATGAACTACCAGCGATTTGGGTTCGTCGCCATCATTTGCTTGATCATGTAGTTGATTATTGAAGATCCTCCGGATAACTGCAGGAAGTGGATGTCGTGCGATCACATGATTCCCAGACGAGGGCTGTTTTTTCAGCGTGCAGTGGTCGCTCGTTTAAGGGCGCTCGAGTGTCCACTACAACCGAGAATATCTGGTAACAGCTCAAAGAAGGGATCACGGCATCAGCCGCCGACAAAATCAGTGTCGAACGCCAGAAGCGTCCGGACTGGTTTGAACACAACAACCCCGGCTTGGTACGAGAGAAGAGTGCGGCGTTTTCGGCCTCCGTGGTAAATCCGGCTAATGAAGGCGAAAGAGCGACAAACTGGAGTACCCGCTGTCAGGTAGCCGAACGCGTATACGGGAGCACGGCGGACTGATGGAGAAAACAAGGTGCAGGTCTGTGCCGATCGTCGACAGCACAAGCAATTCTACGTACTGCCTAGGGCGATTTTCGATCCATTAGTTTAGTCTACCAAAGCACTGGTTATATGGACACTGGCTGTTCGTAAACCCAGTCAGCGGACATCATGAAAGTCTGACACAGACAACTTGTTAGCCTACTCAGCCTTTCTGCTACCATTGATCGGGAGACCGTGGACAGCTTTGCTCAACAGACCGTCACATCTTCAAGTGTTCTCGCCCGGATTTACCAAATGTGCAGAGATCGATCGGACAACTGCACAGTGGAGAGGCTGCAGGCGAGAATTGATTGCAAGGTGAGATACTAAAGAGTGATGGACCAGAGTTGGTGCAGGCTGTGATCCAGCTGGTCCAACCCATCTGAGTGCGCAGAATAACGCCGCTAGATTCCGAGAATGCTATCATTGTACATATATGTCTAAAGATAAGGGTAGCAAGTAATGCCCTGACAGCCCTTCGGGGCATTAGTCTGCTGACCTGCGTAATCAAGGTGTTCAAAAGATTCTTTTTGAACCGACTGACTGCAAAAGTACTGGAGTATAATGTCCTCGTGGAGCAGTGCGGATATCGGGCCAGTCGCAATATGATCGACCTAGTGTTTGTTGCTCGACAGCTTCAGGAAAATTGCTGGAAACGCAACCAGCCCTTGTGTAAACTCTTTGTGGATTTTATTAAGGCCTTTGAATCTGCAAAAATGATCTCAAAATCACTGTCTGTAACCAGTGTCGTCACATTGTATAAAGATAACATGTTTTCAGAACGATACAAGTAAGTCACATTTGTTACGTAGTTTCGTCAGTTCCATCTCCAAACGGGTTAGAGAACAAGTCAGCATTGGGAAGCAAACTCAGCCCGGCATTTCAGTTTGGCTGCAGGTTTCTTTCCTCTGTAGCGAAAAGTCCATTTTGAAAATCGATTGTTTGTTACCCGGTCATTTACTTGAACTGTCTATGTATATCTCGTGCTTCGTTATATCAACCGAACATAAATAAGCTCGAATGTAAAATTATCAACAATGCCGAAAGAAAGAATGTCTGTTCGACGGAAAATTGAGCGTTATTTTCTATGCCCTGGGCCGGTGAATTATTTTCCGAATTGCTTCCGACAAATCACAATAATTAGTCCACACTAATTCTCACTGGATTTGGCCAAAACCAACTACCTTTGACATTGAAGATGTGTACGTAGAACAGAAGGGACAGCAAGAAAATTGCATTGAATTGCACACGCTTTAAACACGTATGGAAAGACTTGCTCAATGAAAGATTTCTGAAAATAGCTTGGAGTAAATGAAATCAAGCGATGCTTGTTCACAAAGTTATAAGATGTGACAGGAGTTCAATTCCATTGCAGTTGCATAGATCCTTCGAAACATACCTACAACGCACTTTCATAGCAGCTGCAATTTATTCCGATGTTTATTTGGTTTTCTCACTTGACTTTGTCTGTACAGTCTGGTCGCCAGTGCCACCTGATTGGTGTTGCTCACACCATCTTCATTCGAATGCGAGTTAAGTTTCCAGGCATTTACGAGCTTGCTGGCTATGGGCAAATCATATTGGAAAGGAGCTTGTACTGTTTCATGATTGCATCCCAGGTGGTCACTCCACATTATGCGTCAGTGTGTAACAGTGGCACCTTCTGTGAGTGTTTGCCGTGTGATCGATCTGTGTCCATGGTTAAGGCGTACGAAGTGGTCTCTATGGGGCACAGTGCTTTTTGTCTTGAAGTACGGCACTTTATACTTGGAGACGGTTAGCTGCCCACTTGGTGTTGGACCACTCGCTGTCACGCCAGCCCCCGTGAAATAGGTTCATTGTTTTAGTACCCCACGCTGGTTTTTAATTATTCTCTTTTTCATCCCCAGTATGGAGATCGAACGGGCTAATCTCCTGGCGTTTTCTCGCATGGTCATCAGGGATGTACTGCAAAATACTTCCGAGAATCCACATGTGATAATGTACGAGGATGATCCTAATGCCGAACCGGCTGTGATAACGGCTGTGAAACGCCTCTTGACAATTGTCGAACACTGTTTGTGTCACGGTTTACGTCGAAGCCTACCAATCATTGATGATAACAGTTACAGCGGTGATGCGTTTACAAACGGGGGGTTCTTGCGCCATTCCAATGCAATTTTCAAACTCGCAAAGGACCGTTGTCTCGCTGATACCAGTATCCACGGTCAGTCCTTTCTTCAGCCTGATCCTTGGCCTGTGTTGCTTCATCTTGAACAACTAGTGGCCAGTTGCAATCGCTTGAGTGAGACCGTGAATACAATGTCAGAACTCCGTACTGGTCTTGGAAAGTCCCGTGCTTGGATACTTCAAGCTCTGATGCAAAAGGTAAACTTTCTTTTGTTTGCTAGTTTTGAAGAAGTCTGCCTTCTGTATATCATTGTGCGTCTATTGTAAGGACATTTTAATTTCAGTCTTCAATCATGCTTATGGTTTGTATCACATGTTCATCGCCCTTCCTCATCTGCAAATGCTTGTGGGTAAGCTCTGCTATCTCTTTTTTCAGCTTTGCAATCAACGTTGCCCTGCACAAAGCTCATTAGTAGTAGTCTGAAACATTCCTTAGGAAACGAAATCTTGGACTTAGACTATGCTGGTTACCTCACCTTGTTCAACAGTTCCAAATGTACTGTTTGGCGACTGTGGTACTACTGTAGAATATGTGTACTGAGTCTTCCAAGTGCTGTCTGAAGATTGACGTGAGCTTGTGTCTGCGCCCACCTTAGGTGGTGACAGCTTCTGTTCCCTCATGAGTTTTGGTTGCCTTGGCAGTTGTGTCACAGCTGGCGGTGGCGTTGGAGTGGATGTTTCGCTGCGTATTGCTGAGGCCCAGTCGGCGTTTGCCACACTGGGGTGCCTCCGGCATACGTTTGACGTTCGTCTTTGGTTAGAGAGTAGTATGTATAATTTGATGGTATACGCAGTATTGTTCTACAACAGATGTGGATCTCGGCATATGCGTCTGATTGGTTTTCGTAAGTCAAGTTTTTGATAGTCATTGTTTGTAAACATTTTTCGTATGGGCTAGTAGCATCACTCGGAAATCAGTCTCGTGAGAACAGCTAACCCCATGTTACTTGAAGAAATTTAACCCCACAGGTTAGAGGACATCGATCGTGCCCACCCAACACTTTCCATACTGCACCCTCTCTACAGTTTTTGAGCGCGGCCGGAGGTAACGCAAAATTGTGAGCAGCCCATTCCTTGGGGTATGGGTGTATATTGCCTGACAGCAAACAAATATTTAAAAAAACGGAAATGCATACAATTGGTTACCAAGGTGAAATATGATAACGTCGATCGACAGCAGCGTAATTAGATCACCGAAGGCAGATTAACTAAAATCTGGCTTTTCCTGGATGCAGGGCGGAATGTGCCCAGTTGACCAGCGAATTGTTACACGAAGCAGACAAAAAAGAACCACTCCAACATTCCCGAACAAAAACTTAAATCTGTTGCTTCCTGTCAAAATGATCTAGCCAAAAAACCTACCTGATGGCGGAGGTGGCGTACATCGTGTTCACATTGAAATTTGATTCGGTTAGTCAACAATGGTATTGGAACTCTCTTGTGAACGCCCAAAATAAGACGTTGGATAGTCCATTAATAATAATCCACTCGACAGAAATCTGATTTTTCTTCTTCCGGAAAACGGTAAATTTTGGTCTAGAGATTAACTTGATTTTTCCTGTAAACCGCTCTCAAGGCAACTGGAAAAACTGGTTCGAAAACGTGCGCAACAAAAAAGAAATTACAGGATATTTCTCTAGTGCAGCGACTCACAGACTTTCACAAATCAGAAGATTGAAGGACAATTATCACAAATAAGTCGAACAGAAAAAAATAACGAGGATTACTTCTGGATGTTTTTGGGAACTTCCGCTCATTTGATTATGCAGAATGTTCTTCTCGATGAATGGGGCGATTTTGTACGGAAAAATTTAGTTTCACTAACAAACAAATGCAAGTCAGTCTGCATAGGACCTCCAAGGCTTTGTCCGACACCGGGAAATGCATGATTCACGGTCGGCACTGGTGACAGTGTCACATATTCACTAACATTCCCACCATTATTCTGTAGATTGTGATCCGCTCCACGTTCGTGATTCGTACGGTCAGTTTGGCCTGTTCCATTTTTTCACATGCAAGCCACATGCACTCCATGCTATTTAGAAAGTCAACTGTAAACTTCTTGTGAATTTTTTTGGAATGTGAAAGCAATTGAAATGTCCAAATGTGCTAATTTTCCTCCACTTTCTCATCCCATTGTGAAAGCCCCTCGTCCACTCTCAAGGATCTCGTTTTGTTGACATATGCAGATATTCCGTATGGAATTCAATATTTGAAAGTTCTCTCTTTTTCTCCGCATAATGACCATGGTGCTCGTTATTTTCGGTTGACTATATCTTGACATTTATTCCATGTGTTTATCGGGTACGCATGCGTACCTTCCTTCCAGCCGTATTGTTCTCCGACCAGTTTCGCAAGACTTCTAGCTAAGAATGTTCAATTTATTTTCAAATTCATGGAGTACTTGTCTGATTATACCTAAATTCTTCCCTATAATACTGTGCGTGTTAGGTTTGCAGAGGATCCGATCGTGATGTGACTTCAGTACATCATTCTCACCAGTTTTCGCCACTTTAAAGGTTAATTTGTGAGAACCAATGTTTCAAGATTAGTAGTCTGTAGTTGTTCTCACACAGAGATTGAGTCGTAAAATGAACCCCTTTAATATCTGAGCCAAACTTAAGGTGGGCAGCAAATGTCCACATTTTTTTGTTCAAACCCAACGTAGAAAATGTTTACGTTCTTGACTGAAGAAGGTTAATGAGTGGATTATATCTAGTAGGTTACAGCTAGGTGCGTAGTGGGGGTAGTGATGTAGCTCGTCCATCCTTAGTTCCAACGAAGTACAGGTTGCCTATTTACAATATGTCTGACCTGTGAAATATTGGGTGACAATTGTGGTGATTCGAGGTGTTGTCTGTACTATAAATTTCACAGAAGCATCAAGGTTAAACTCCAAAAATGTGGACCTAAAATGTGTAGGAACTTGAGTTGAAAGCTTCATCTCAGTGGTTGTAGAGATATTCTTGGTGCTCTCTTCTTGGAAACTGCGTACCGTATGACTGTGTGAATGGAAAACCCAAGAAAGAAAGAGCTGTAGATTATGACAGACGAGTAGATCAGTCTTACTTCTAGCAGACTTAGCATACGGAAAATTCAGAGAATCTTCTGAGTGGCATGAGAAAGCAGCCTTGAGAGTTCGACGCGTCTGAGCTACTAAGTGAGCGAAGTTCAATCTTGAAAAACCTACTCAGAACACAGAGAAAGGTGATTGGCTGTATTCTAGTGTTGTTTGTCCACTTCTGAATGGTTAGCAACATATCACCGATTGACAATAAGGTATATAATCTGTGTGCTTCATCCATTTCAGCCATTTCAACTGAACTCGTTTCCATGGAAATGAAAACCGCCATTCTGTCCCTTATTTCTATTCTGACCTCACTGAATCGAGTTTTATTTATTTGTTCCGGACAATATTCACGTAAGTCCAAGCTTTTGGAAACTGTTCCACCCACTAATCCATTATACTAACCTAAAAATTATAAGCATACGAATGAATATACAACAAGTTCATTTTTCACTTTCTAGCTTCTATTCGCCTGACCATTCTTGGTGGTTCACCTGAGTCTGGTTCGACCCCGCTATCCCAGGTGAGTGAGTTTTCTATGTCTCCAACCGAAATATTCACGATCCAGTTCAACAAAAATGATAACATCAAGTTAGATCTGTGGGCCCGTGTTGTTTCCAGCACGCTGACCAAAGTAAACGGTCTAACAAATTCACTTTATGTCCAATGTGAATTTTATTGCACCATTAAAGTATATACCCACCATAGAAAATTTATACTGAACTAGTGTTTGTCCACTGTGAATCATGTCTAATTGCGTCAAATTACTGTATTCCAACTTGGGTTTTAATTTCCCAGATAGTGCGGTCTGCCCTTAGCCACCGGATTGATTGGCATATAACTGGTGGAACATTGAAAGAAAATGTCCGCGGGAGATGGGTGATGGTCGATTTAGATATATCGGAATACGTTCGCAAGGATCCTTCCTACAAGCCTTTTCAATTGCTCTGGTCGATTAGTTCGCACATAAACAATCAAAGTACAGGGTGCTATGTAACAGTCGAATCACGAGAGCACCGCTACAAGTGTTGTGAGTTTGAATATGTATACACCTTCACAATTTTCCTTCGCGAATGTCATGGCCCGCGTTCGTGAATGATAACAGACTTGGATGTTGCAATAACCAAACATGAAATATTCATTATTGAATCGAAATGGCCCACATTTCAAGTTGTAATTCAAAATGATTTCGTTTGCAGTTGACCATTGCTGTTATATCGTGGTTGCATAGCCACATGTTGTATAGTTTTCTGTGAATAATATCACCTCGTTGTATATATGAATTCTGTTAAGGTGACCCTTCCGTTCCGCAACACAAACTCCGTTGGCGGGCTAATATGCTGTCTGGTACTCAGCTCCATACTATATGTGGTTGCTTAATCATCAGTGAATATTAGGAAAAGAGCGAATTAAGTCTGGTGATTTTTCACAATACTTAAGTGTTGTATCGCCACTAGTTACGTGATGACCATATTTGTTACAGATGAGCCATCACTGACGCGTACAGATGATGTCAACCGTGAGTGACTGGATGATGATGTTAATTATATCATGAAAATTTTGTTGTCATGAGCGTTAAAAAAAGAAGTTGAGAGAAAATCAACACACAGGTCGGTTAGGGCCGATGAGTTGATAATATGTTTGGGTAGGTACAATTGTGGTCGCGGAATGAAAGATGACGTTTCACACCTGAGAAACGGAAATATTATTAGTGTTCTCCTAACACATAAAGTCAGATTTTTGCACCAACAGCTGCCTCATCATTTTCCTCACAAACCTTCTTAATACAAACATTTCAAATCAGAACTCATCATCACCACTTCGGACACAGAAAGCATTTGCGACAAAGTGAGTTTGGTGTCACTCAATTTAATATCAATTATCACATTTTGAATCAGTAATCAGGTTTATTTTCGGCGCCCAATCGCTTATCCTGCATCGATCCGCAGAGATGATCAGTCTGCAAGTGTTCGAAATTTCCATGCTAGACAAACATATGCGTGCTACCTAGTTGGTGCTAGACACACATCTAGGGGTGATTGCCTACACTTCGAGCTGCGTATTTCGCACATGGGTTTTTTATGAAATCTCCAAATGTCATGTTGGCATAGATATTCTACCATTGGTTGTCGTCCAGTGAGTAGCCGTTTGGTTGAGCCTATTGTTATAGAGCACAAAGCATTGCCAGCCCCACTGAAGCCGGTTCAGAACTATGTTCATCCAACTTTATCAATTCTATACATATATAGATGTGTGTATATGTTAGCACTGTTAATTGCAACGACCAGAATACCATGTATGTACGTGCAAATGTCTTAGCATACCTACCGATCAGGTAAATAGTGAATCGGGAAGCAAGTTGAAGCCAATGCTGCGGTTGATGCTCGGTTTTTGTCCCACCTGTGGTCCTACTATGACATTGTGACTGTTCCCGTTTCTATTTCCCAAAACAAACACCCTCAATATGTGAATCTTTTGAAAGTTTTGAAGTTTCATGTAATTTTTCTCATCAAGGACTTCCTATCACTCGATCACACAGTCATCCACAGTTTCTACGACTGGCGTCATTGCCCATAGCAATATTCCAGCTTCATACATAACCTCAATGAATCCAACCTAATCATATATCCCTAATAAGGAGTACCGTAGGCAATAATTTACAACCTTGACTTTTCATGGGTACTCTGGTGAAATTGAAAACATTGCATTGTTTATCTCAAAGTTTATTTCATGACATATGTCGACAAGTAATGAGGGGAAATCTTCATCTCGACGATGAGGTTGCAGCTTTCGATGATGACACTGGGTGAGAATGATTTGCTCAACGCACGCTCACCGGGCTGTTGGGTTGTGTTGAAAACTATTCTGGTAAGCGAAGAAATCGACTAGCTAGGGAGTCATCTTCTCCATTACATTATTGCTTTGAAAACCAATCCTTCGTGCTATCGCTACCCTCTGTCCTCAAAATTAAGAAAAATGTAACGAAGTAAAAAACGATCACTTCCCATTTCAGATTGAACAATATTATGACCTCCCAATAGTGGCATGCTGTCTTGAGGACACCAGTTTTTCGAGGGTCGGCCAGATAGAAGTCCGGGAGTATCGCATCATATTCCCTGGATCTGCTCCAAGCGATGGACGCACAAAACGGAAAAATCTTCACGATTTGATCGACATCTTATCCATGAACACAAGTGTTTGCACATACAATGGGTATTGGATTCACTCATACTGAGAGTGATATCTTTAATACACCCAAATTTGTGTCTGTTGTTGCAACTTCCTTCCCGTACTAACTCACTGCATGTGCCACACAATTTTCTTTATTGCACCAAGCTGTCTAAAGGTTCACCGTTTTCTATCTAGACGTGCGTTTCATTCCGTTAAACTGGTGTTCCGCTGAGCACAGTTAATGCACATGATACATTGTTTACCGATGCACCATGGTGATTTCAGTGTTAGGATGAATCCAACAAATACAACGCTTACAGTATTGTCTACAGTCTTATTCGGTCCATTTCTAATACGGGTTTGCATTGCGATCCGCAGCAACAGCAGACTGTAATGGTATTTTGTAAGGTTCCTCGGCATGTCATAAGTGCTTCTGTCTTGTGATCGCACAACATTGAGAACCATTAGCACGAGGGTGTAGTTTGATGTTTTTAACACCGTAGTATTCGATATTCACAAAATCAATAGTCATCCCAAGGGAATTTATGGAGAACTTCAGGTTACCGGACGAACACATAGATGCTGTTCGAAAATAGCTTGATTACAATGAATTGAATAAGATTGGAGACAGATGGTTAATATCGACAAGATGTGTGGAGGACTACGAGGAAGAAAACAAGTGAAAAAGGAGGTCACGGATTGAGGAAAGTGCTATCAAAAAGGGAAGGACCACACACAATGGTGAAGTAACATCAAGTGAAAAACACTTGCAACCGATCGCAGCTGTCGCACTCCCACTGACTATTTAGTCGACCCCACTCAGGAAAAAACACTGTACTCAAGTTTCACTTATGTTCAAGACCGTTGGTGGTGCACATGTTTGCCAGTGCGTGCAGCAAAACTCCAGCTGCCTTTTTCAGATAGCATTGTGGATCATTTAGCCACTGACATACTGCACACAACGGAATCATGGTACGCAAGTGCTCAGGGACATGCGCATGGGTCACAATTATTGGATCATGGATATTACGAGTAACGGTTGAACTATGTGCTGATGAACGAATCGGAATAGCTGGCAAACTGAACGTCAATCATTGAGTTATTGACCGTACCGACCGTCGCGGGCAAATATGTTCGCGTTCGTGTCAGCCTGATGAGCTATTTTGTACCTCTCGTTGTAATGAACTATTCCTTTGAGACGACATCATGCAGGCTCAACCTAATCCAATCAGCACGCAGTTGAAACTAGTGCCACTTACACATTTCATCTTCAGCAACGTGCATCCGTATGTTCAAGAAGCAATCATTTTGTCGCTGAAAGCAGAAGCGCGCTGTTTGCAGGGGAAACATGGATGCCATAGATCGTGGTGACAACAGTATGTGGGGTTGTGTGATTAGTAGGTCATGAGCGTACTGATAATACACAACGCTTCTTGCGTTATATTCTCAGTACTCTTCTTCCCAAATCTTCCCAAATCTTAACATTACAATCTCTCGTTGTTTATTTCTCGAGAGAAAGTTGTTTCAATTCCGAGCTAACTTGTGAATTGGCTAACCAGTATTGCCCGGCTGGACACAGCGGTCTCAATCACACGCTCCGTGGTTTTATTAGTTCAGGTTTACACGGGAAACGTGGTGTGTGAGTTGAACCGCAACTAGCTGGGTCTTCTGCTTTTCATTCACAGAGACCCTAGCGATTTTACCTTCTACGTTTATTTTCCATAAATCTCGATGATGCGTTATAAGATGAATGTTTTTGTTTCTCATTCATTGCGATAAACTGACAGGTAATCGTCGCAACTAACGGTACAACGCCGCAACGGTCGATTGGTATTGGATTGTCCAAAAATCAGCGACCACCGTAACTTATTACAACTCGGTCAAAAAATTTGACTGCAGATTAGCTTGCGACAGGCGTACGGAGTCAACAACTGCTACAACAGAAGTAACAGAAGCGATGAAATGATCCACAATGGAAACCTTAAAACATCCAACAACAACAACAACAACAACAACAACAACAACAACAACAACAACAACCAGTTCCCTAGTGGCTTAATAATCTATTGTGAACAGCTGGAAATAGCTTTATTACAAGCAATCTAATGGCGACTTGCCCGCACACCAGCGGTTAGCCTTGGCGTCTGTAGCGTCCATGCCTATTCAGTGTATACCAGAGCTACGTTACTGCAAGTAGTGGTTTATCACCCAGTTGATTGCCTGTTGTCAATCGCCTCCCTACAAACAGTTCCACTTGCATTTCTGTTTAGTTTCATCGTTAAGGTACTCCAAAGTGTTACGCTTTTCTTTCCAGGGAAACCTCACAGACGTTAAAATATGGTAAAACATTTAGGACAAGACAAGACTGGATCTTAACACGGTGTGATAGATTGTACATTTAATAGACTTATTGGAAGGTGTAGTGGTCTCACGACGGGGTCACTCGCGCCAGACAGGCCAACGGATAGGGTGTCCGATGAAACAGTCTTCTGTTCTTTACTGCTTACGCTTTTGAGGCAATTACTTTGGATGAGAACCCTAATCTTTTTTTTCTAAATCTGGTTGTCCTTTTAGTCAGTTTACGTACAACCATCTCGTAGCGGGTCACATTGCCAGCTGCATACATCAAAGTAGATGGCCGAAAACGTACCACTGCCGTATACATCCATTTCTACGTGTATCCTTAACAGTAATTCAGAATCCTGAAGCCCTGTTTCAGAAGAAAAACAAACATCGATAGCGGGATCTCCAAATTACACACGAGAGCTGTCTGCTGACCTGTTTGCAAAACTGTTCGAACGCTAAAGGTGGCGAGCTTAAATGGTGTATTGTGAACTTCAGACAAAGAAACCTTCGTGTTTGGCACACTATCATTCTATCTGAATTTCGTCTCAAATGGCAAGTCAGGTAAGCCACTAGTGTATCCGAGAACGAGAATGAAAGGTCACCAAGTGAATAGTTATGTGTAAAAAGAGGGTAAGAGAGACAAAGGGATTTAGCTCCTCAAAATGTGACGTGTGTTGTTCCTAGGTTTCTGGTAACTGTCTTTAATTCCCTTTATCAAGTCACGTACTATTGCTCCGTATCTCACACCTATAGGAACATCAACGACTCACTGCTTCGTAGCACCTCCGTTCAGCTTAGGCCGGAGCTTACCGTGGTGGTGGTCAAAATGAAGACCAGAACGGTCACTGGCCCAGATGATATGTTGACCATTCATTTTCGAGTAAGCTGAGTTAGAAATCAGAATGGTGATCCAGACTGAACGTATTACCTTATTTCTTTGGGCTAAGTAGCCATGCAGACGAAATGCGACTGGATGAGCCGTCAAGAACCTTTTGAAACATGACTCTGTTGTCTGGTTATTTGGTGCGACTGACCAGTGTTAGGTCACAGTTGTAAGATTATGAATGGAAATGGTGCATTGCCCAGTTTCACGAATCAAGTCTATTCTGTTCGGCTTTTGCCGGAATGATTCGGTCCAACTGTGGGATCAACTGTGTGCTCAGTTCGACTTACATCGTTCAATTCCGTTGTTCCAACCTGATCATTGTATCGTCTAATATGTATTTGGAATGTGCTTGTGATCTCCACAGTTCGATGAACATTTGCTGATATTCTCTGTTCATCCGGTTAATTGTGGAACATCCAAGTTTTTGTTCTGTTTGCCGGCTGTTTGTTTGCTAACTCGGCATAGAGTAATAAAGACAACCGCTTGTGTGGCAGCCACTGTCTACCGCGTTCGTCTCTCACTGAGTCCTCATGATCCACACAATCTGTGAATTGGCTGGTTAGAAACAGTGGCGGCCAATCACATCCAGTTGTGTTACTGTCCTTGTTGTTTCCATGATTTGTATGTGAAGCGAGTTTCACCAGGTGTCTATCCGGCTGGACCCCCTTATCTACGTTCGCAATTTGGCTCTTGGCTTGCCCGCTCTAGACGTCTTGTCTTCATTAAGGTTTGGTGAAACACGTCCAATTTCTACCTTCTCCATTCGTCAGTAAACTGTTTTTTCATGTTCCACCGTCGTATCCTAATTCAGTTTGGGGCTCTGCTGTCGATGATGCCTTTGCGTATGTGATCATGTTGCGTTCGTTGAATTGTCACATGTAAACGTCCCTTTCGGTTTCAAGTGTCCCGGGCTTTGTTTCTGAAAACTGATGTCTGTGTGGCAGGTTTTACGCTTCTCTACTTGATTCCTGTTTTCCCCTGAATTGCCAGATTCTTCTCAGCGGATGCGGAGATGGCATCCCTAGATCGAGTACTGAAAAAGTTATGTCTACAAGCGTCCGATCTACAGACGCGTTGTTCACTACAACGGGATTACTCCAAGGTACAACAGCAAAACTGTTCAGTTTCCAGCCACGGCTGGAAGAAAGCACACTCACAGCAGATCTACGGCAACCCACGGCCATCCAGTTAAACACATACAAAACAGAGTTTGCTGATTTAAAGAGTTTATTTGTCGTTTATCATGTGCTTGACTTGGCAGCACCAACCTGATTCGATGTCGCATTTGGGAATGTTATTTGTTAGGGGAAGATGATCGACTACTTACTGGCGATTGCCAAATTGGTCAGATAGACAAGATAAGAATTGGACCTTGTCGGTTGTTATTCTGATAACTACATGCGTTTGACTGAAATCCAAGAGAAATATTATTTCTCCGTTTTTCTATCTGTTTAGAATTCATATCTACGGTAGGTGACCAGTTCAGTCTCGAATGATTTGAGATTGTGCAGCAATAGGCATGCGCATTTTTACATTCCACCTTCACTTTGGAGCAATAGACGCATATTTGGCCAATACAATGTGGAATGTCAAAAACCCCGTGGGGATTTTTACAAGCCACATTTCAAAACTGGACAATGTGAGTATGTTGAATTTTTAAGCAAAAAAGAAGGAATAAGTTTCACTGAATATTTCAAACAAGCAAATGATTTCTGACAGCAATAACTTTAAGAACAAGGCGGTCTGATCAACTTATCCTCGTGCATTGTCAGTAAGCTTGTGCTTGTGTTATGTAACATCACGACAAGCAGACATGCTAAGTTTGTGTGGTCACATGTTGGCGACGTACGTTATACAATCGAATAACTCGAATCCCTCATTCTTTACTTTGCAAGTCGACTGATATCCATCAGTGATGTGCATATTCTGCTTGACCAATGTTCGCTCACCTTCCTCTGTTTTCCACCTGTTTTCCTGTGTCTTCCGGGTGCAACACAAAAGACAATGATTCGTTGCATCAGGCTTTATGCCTGTAGTAAGAGCTTACTGGAGTGAAAAGAGCTGATATCATTCATTAGTGGGTCTCAGTTTACGCAACATTCTATGAAATTTCGCGGCAACCAGCTTGTCATTTTTGGATGTCTATATTAATTGCGTGCAGCGATTTGATTATCACAAACACCCAATTCCATCTGAATGGATGTAATATTACGACGTGGACTCAGCTACAAAGCGATCATTACTAGTTGTTCGATCACGTGATCTCACGACGGTGTAACATTGGCAAAGTGTGTACCACGCGACTTATGCGCACGGCCAAGCGTGACACAAGCAATCGGTCGGCTCAATTATATTCACAAGCCTGGTTACTGTAGATCATCTGGACGGCGACAAAGAATTGATTTCGAGCAATCGAGGAACCCAACATCAAAGATGGTATTTTAGCGTGCAGTTTATTGAATCGTTCGCTAGCGATTCAAGTTCACATAGAGTTACGCGTAATCTGTTGAACCAGTGTATGCCTCTCAATATCCAACGACAGAGATAAGCTATCCTCGAAACGGTTAACGAGAAGGTGCTCGTAATAATTGGATTTAATAAGGTACTAATTGAAACAATGTACAAGAAAATTGAGTCTGTCACCTCGAATGTAAAAATCCTCAGAAATCAAAGAAAGAACGTGCCTGTATAACAAATCGACAACCAGGTACCGATCAACAATGGTGGACGATACAGCGGGTTGAGTCCACTCAAACAAATGGTCAGTGGTTAGGCCAGAGCAAAATGACTGTTCATGCATCGAAAAACGGTGGTAACTATAAGTTACCTGAGAAAAATGCCGAAGAAAAAAGTCCAATTTCAGCATTAAGAAGTTTACAGGGCTCAGACCAAATAGGGGTAAGGGAAGCGGTCAAAGTAGATGATGTAAGAACAAAGATGATTAATGTAACTTATTCAAGGAAAAAAGAAAAGCGTAAGGCAACCTTTCAACATTGATCAAAGCCTAGCAGTCTCAAAATAACGCAACAGATATTGACCAAATCAAAACATTTGATCACAGCCTTCGCATTCAGATAGACTTCCCATCCAGCACCTAATGAGCGCGAAACTCCAGTCTAGTGCTTCTTTTCGAAAGACATCGGCTGGCTGGAAATTCTATCTGAATGCGAACGCTGCGATCAAATGTGAGTGATGGTCAACTTGAAAATCAACACAGTTCTCGTTTGTGTGAAAGATCCGGCTGCACCCGCTACTGTCGACGATACGTGGCAATAACTCAAGGAAAAGATCACGCCCACAATTTTGGAGATGTTTTTCATCCGACATCGAAATCGCCTCGATTTTTCGACTGCAATGCAGGTTTCGGTAGATTCATACCACAAAAGATTGCAATGCCTGTTGTTCCAACAGTCGTCCAGGATAGTGAAGACGAATGTGTTTCCGCCGTCACCACGTCTAGCTGACTGTCGGACTGAAGGTGGACTTTTTGAAAAGGCAAAGCGAGCTCACACTTGGCTTTGCTGACCATCAACAGTAGAGGGTTTAAATACCGTCAAAAGCGACTTTTGTATGTCTTTCCAGTCCACTACAGCACTGGTTGACAAAAATGTTCTTTTCGTGCACCTAACTAGATGACATCTCAAAAGTCTGTAACAACCATTTCTGTTGGCTACCTTACTGCCACCATTCATTGGAAGACAGTGAATAGCTAGCTACAACGGGATATCAAAGCTTCACCATCAGTCACCCGGATTCACATGCGTTCAGAGAGCTCATAATAGTTGCACGTTTTGGAATGTGCTTTAGTCTAGTTGGTTTATTCCGCCAGATAGTTGGCAGTAATGACTCAAATGTTCAAAGATGTTCTGATTCTACATTTACTTGAGGATAAAGGTAGCAAGCAAAGCACTTACGTTTATCGAGACTTTACTCAACTCAGCTTGTTAGAATTGTATTACAACAAGAGTTCCACTGAACCAACTCTGAATAGAAGCACGGAAGTCCATTATTTTAGAGGAACACTGAGGATTTCGGTGGAGTTGCAGTACGGTCGACTTGGTGTCCGGTGGTCGACAGATCGTAAATTTCTGTGAACGCAGCCAGCCTATGCATGTCCTTCCCGTGAATTGCACCAAGGCGTTCGATTCCACAAAGCTGTGAGATATTGTGGGAGGTGTTTGTTTAGTTCGGATATCCAGACAGTTCCGTCAGTTTGATCAGAATGTTGCACGTGGGTACGGAAGCGAAGGTAGAGTCGTGTGGATCAACCGGTGATGATTTTCACATTGCCACTAGCATGAAGAAGGATCGAATCCTAGCTGCCACCTCGTTTATTTTGTAGTTGACAGCAGTGCTAGCAGATTCTCTGTATACATATGAAGACGGTGTATTAACTGAATGCCGCTCGGGTGACCGTTCATTGGGTACCCGACCTTTGGATACCTCAAGCCAGCTTCAACGATACGGATACTGTTGCTTGCAGGTGACAGTGTGCGAATTGCGCATTTGAAAGATAAAGTCTAACGAATAGGCATGGATTTCTGGAACGTGACCTCCAAATTTCCTTTAATTATCAACACGGGAGAGATATTTCTATTTTTCCAGTTTCATCCAAGCGCAGGCCCTATAATTACGTATGAAATCAGCATCAGTAGAGACAACGTCGATAGCTGCGTGGAAAAATCACTCGGTTGACTAATGTCAGTTGACTGTGAGTTTTGCGCTCGTGTGGTAAAGGCCAGCATCGCTTTTGGATGTGATCAGTGGCGTATCTAGAAAAAATACAAATTGAAGGTGAACACCCAACTGCTCACCTCTTACCCAGGAGTACCGTGTAAGCTGTTGTATGGCGGTGAAACCTAGACAGTGTATCAGCAGAATATGAGTCGTTTAAACCGGTTCCATATACAACCTCTAGGATAAACTTTGGGTAGTCAGTGATCTGACATGGCTACGATCAGCAAGGTACACCGGTTAGTGGACACGGATGGGAATGGAACAATTGTGACGGTCATTCAGGTTTGTTGTCTATGGCAATTCCTTGCCGTGGGAGACGGTCGGAATCCGGGGCGCATGCCGTACGGTCAAGTGAAAGCAGGTGAGTGACACCCTGGCTGTCAGGAACTGAGTTGCTTGAATGTTATCCAAGCAAGTATTTTGCGCTGTACTGTTGGCTTTGTATCTGGAGATAACCTAGCCTTGAGCAGAGCGACCTCGATGTGTACAATCTCTGCGCGTATCGGTTCAGTTAACAACAATTGCAAGACTGTGAATTGAAGAGCGCGACACATAAGGAAACTAGAGATACATTAAGTTGTGGTGGTTCCGTGATCATTTCGTTTTGATGAATACGATTGCGAATGCGCTGACCCTTTCGGGTAATTAGCATTCTTAGTACACCGTCGGTGAAGAGAGGTCGAGTATATCATGCTTAGGTTGACTATGCAATTTACATGGTTGAGAGCCAGCGACCGCTGTCACGTCCTGAACAAATCGGTCAACCTTCCAGATACGTGGGTTATTATAATATCCCACCCATTCCTCTCTTAGGCTTTGCTGGTGTGCTCTACGATGAATGCTTTTTTTGGCTCTTTTTCCAAATTCGCCTATTTTCTCCTCCTCTTCCTTCTAGCTAAATTGCAATAAGTGCTCTCATGCTGAACTTCCTCTTGCACCATACTTCCAATATTTCCTCACCAGACCAGATCTTACAATTGAAGTATATTTTCCCGAAAGGTGATTGCTTTCCCTTCATATTGGTCTGATCGACCAGACACAAATATCCAACAACCACGCTTCTTGGTCTTTTCTGTTCGGGCTTACAATGTGTATGTGATGTGTGAGTGAAACCAAAACTAGTCAGTGTTGGGTACAGACGTCCCTTGATTTTGCTTATTGTGACAACCTTATCCCAGTCAAGTGCCACAAACAGTATTCGCGTTTGCTCTATGCAATTCGAAACGATGCAAATGTGTCACGACTGATGTTAGTAGGTCAGACACTTGACCACAACATACAGTTTGGTTATCAGAACAATGCGTAACTGTTTCGTGTTGCGCAAAACATGCCTCCTAGCTTTTGTTTATGTGTCTCCATACTACATCTAATTTCTAGAAAACGACGCGAGTGAACTTTCATTGTTATTTCTATTCGTATTGACACTCTAACCGCCGATCTATTTCGAATGTGTCATCGGTGGTTTTCTACCCAAAACTAGGCGCTTCATGTACTGACCACGAATCTATTTTGAGTTATTTGGTTAGCATGTCAGTCAACCATACGAAGAGGTCGGACAATGTCTGATATGAATTTCACTAATCAGATACCTTGGATGGTGACTGGAGGACTTAATTCACCAAATCAAAAGAATGTTCTGGATCTAGGTTGTCAGAATTGTACAAGGTATCACTCAGCGTTAACCGTTTGAATACTGTCGGACAAGGTAAAGTTCGCTCACTCACAATCTCATTTACAACGAAGGAAGCTGTAACGAACTACCCATTGTGAGGAAGAAAGTGTGTAGTGGTCAAAAAGAGTCTCAGACTACCCTAAGTGAATGCAGGCATATTTCACTGAGTTCAGTAAACAAAAAATGAACGAATGCAACAGGACAGTTACGGGGGTTTTAGAAAGTTATAGTAATAAACAGCTTGACTCACAGAAAGGGTTCAAGAGGACCAACACCACAATATTCCAAATTACCATTATCCGGGAAGTGAGGATATTTCGAGATTACCGTGGGCAGCTGAAACGCGGTCGGTGCTGCGACGATGTTCGGAGTACAACGGAGCTAAAAATGGATGAGATCCGTTTAGTATCATCAAGCAACTACGCCACAGGTAGAAGATCAGAAAGACGTGCGTGCACAAAACTTTATTTTAATTGCAAGGCCATTTTTTAATCAATTCGAACAACCTGCAGAGATGACGCAAAAACGTTGTTGTACAAGAGCGAAGCATCGTTAGTGAACAAAACCAAGAAAAAACTCTACAGTACTCCCCCTCCAGAGCATTTGTGAAAGCTGAAATGCTCGATAATCGTCCGATAAGTAAACAGGGAGGAACATGGAAATTGTCAACGAAAACGTGCTGGTAAGGTAACATGTCTACCGGAACGCGTAGGTGGACGAAGTGGAGATGGGTGAGAGAAGGTTGATAATGTTGTATGAATCTGTTCGGTAGACGGATGGGGATAAGATGCTCCTTTGTCATTACTGTCGATTGTGGTTAAAGAGTCGAATATGTCGGGAGTGAAAGGGATAGATGCTTCAAGGTTTTGCGGTTCGGCTCTATGGCTACATGTATAGAAGGGAAATTCCCAGCACATGTCGACGCTGGCCGGCTTGAGACAGTCAATACTCAGAGTAACTTGCTTTCCGGAACGTTCGATCGTGAAAATTTTATCCGTTCGTGAGCTCACTTTAAATGGGCCATTGCAAGGTGATCGAAGTGAGCGCCGAACTGCGTCACAACGAACGAAAACATGAGTGAAAGTCAGCAAGTCCTTGTTGAGTTGTTGAGGCCAGGAATGATGCTGAGTCGGAATGGCGCGGAGTGTTTCCATGTGCGATTTGAGGCGGCGCACGTAGTTCGACGGATCTATTGCAGCTTGTGTGTTTTGGTCAAAACGATCACCTGGCAGGCGAAGTGATGTTCCGTAGACTAATTCAGCGATGGAACATTGTATATCTTCCTTCAGGACGGATCTGATGCTCAGTAAGGTGAGTGGTAAGCGCTCTGTCCAACTCTGTGCGGACTGTGCCATGAGAGATGTTTTCAACTGTCGGTGAAAACGTTCAACAATCCCATTAGACGCAGGATGATATGCAGTCGTCCTGATGTGTCCACAACCCAACAGATGAGTTAAGTCGCGGAAAAGGGCTGACTGGAATTGTGAGTCTCGGTCTGTAGTAACGAACAACGGAACACCAAAATCGGCAATCCAATGTTCGAGGAACGCTTTAGCGACTGTCTCTGACGAAATGTCACTAAGAGGAACGGCCACAGGCCATCGTGTAAATCGATCGACACATGTAAACAGGTACGTTTTGCCGTTTGATGGGGATAATGGGCCAACCAGGTCAAGATGGACGTGAGAAAAACGTGCGTCCTGAGTGGGGAAATTTCCAGGAGAGGTGACGGTGTGGCGATGTACCTTGCTATTCTGGCAATGAAGGCATGATTTAGTCCACCAGCGCACATCTTTGTTCATATTAGGTCAGACATAACGAGCAGCAATTAATTTGAGTGTAGCGCGGACACCAGGGTAGGACAAAGAATGCAAATGGAGAGAAAGGGGTCGACGAAGAGAAAGGGGTAGAATTGGACGTGGTATGCCCGCGGAAGTGTCACATACGATAGTGGATGCGGAAGATGGTAAGGGAATACGAGAACACTGAAAGGGTGTGGTGCAAATGGATGGAAAGTCAGGATCAGACGTTTGAGTTTCAACAATTTTCTCGAGACTTATGTCTTGCAGGCCAGAAACCGCGTTAACATGTAGTCTTCAGAACGCATCAGCAACCACATTGGAGTTTCCATGGACGTGTCGGATATCCGTTGTGAACTGCGTTATGAAATGGAGGTGTCGACTTTCGCGACGAAAATATTTATCCTGACTGGCATTGAAGGTGTATATTAAAGGTTTGTGGTCCGTTAAAACAGTGAAGTTTCTTCCTTCTAACGAATGACGAAAATGTCTAATGGACAAGTAGATAGCAAGCAGCTCACGACCGAAGGTGCTATAATTAGCTTGAGCGGGTAATAGCTTCTGTGACGTATTGCTGAAGCACTGCGCCGACAGCAAGATTAGACGCATCAGTTGAAAGGATCAGATGAGCGGTCGGCTCTGGATTAAAATGAGCAAGGTTCGTCGCTTCACTGAGCGCTTTCTTTGCGTCGTTGAACGCTTGTAGCACTTCAGAACTTAAAATAACGCTCTTTTAGAACCACGTAGCAGATCGGTTTACGACTTCAGGAGCTGTGAGCAGTTAGGAACAAAACGACGGTAATAGTTAACAACTTCAATGAACCGTTGACGTTTTTTGATGGAATCAGGAATGGGGTACTCTTGCAGCGCTTACACCTTGCTGTCTAAGGGTTTGATGCCAGTTGCGTCTATAAAATGTCCAAGGAACTTAACAGACGAGACGCCATGACCGAACTTTGCTAAATTGATGGAACTCCCATATGCATTCAACCGCTCCAGCAAAAGACGAAGATGCGTTTCATGTACTTCGGGGGAACGACTGGCAACTAAAACATCGTCGAGGTGAACAAAGACAAAATCCAGACCACGTACAACTTGCTCCATGAAACGCTGGAATGTTTGGGCTGCATTCCGAAGTCCGAAAGGCATTCGAAGCCAAAGGGAGTTGTGATCGCAGTCTTGGGTATGTCTTCTTCAGCGACGGAAATTTGGTACTATGCACGCACCAAGTCGATTTTAGAGAAAACACACTTAGAATGTAGAGTCAAGGAAAAATTGTGGATGTGGGGAATGGGATAACGGTCTGGCACGGTGACATTGCTGAACACTCGTAAATCGCCACATGGTCTCCAATCATCTAGTGTTTTCTTAGGGACCAAATGCAAGGGGAAAGATCATGCACTCTTGGGTGGACGGATGATGCCAAGATGAAGCATGTTGTCAAATTCCGCCTTGAAAATCAGCTTTTCGGAAGGGAGGCGTCTGTGGCGAGCGGTCACTGGCAGTCCTTTAGTCACGATGGTGTGTTTAACGTCGTGTTCCAAAGAATGTGGGTGATACGACGGATTTATGAGTAGCGAGTATTGCTGGATCAACCGGGGATACCTTGAGGGTTTGAGCACCGCCATGTGGATTCCGATGGGATCGATGATGGTTAACTTGCCTTTAGCGCTCAAGGAAGTCAAGCTGTCCAAAAGCGTGTGGTGCTGACTATCAATCAATAGACCAAAGTGGGATAGGAAATTGGCACCCAGAATTGCGGTCTGGACGTCTGCTACCAGAAGAATCCGGCGGAACTGACTTCGTAGTCCAAGGTCGAGAGTGAGCGAACGTCTACCGTACGTCTGCATCGGGGTTCCGTCAGCGGCTTGTAAGGAGAAAACTGGCTTACAACGCTGGCGGTCGCCTACGGTGCATGGAATTACGCTTGACGATACTACAGCGGACCTAAAAATGGATGAGATGCGTGTAGTGTCGTCAAGCAACCACGCCACATGTAGAAGAGCACAACACTTTTAATCAATTCAAACAACATGCAGAGATGACGCAAAACGTTGTTGTACAATAGTGAAGCATCGTTAGTGAACAAAACCAAGAAAAAACTCTACAATTGTATCGTTTTGGACTGTTCCCTTTGCGTAGAGTTTACTCTTATAATAAAGTGTTCAAACGGCAATAAGAAACTTTAAATACAAGGTATTAGTTAGGACAAACTAAAAGAAAACGTCATTATGTTTCCAACAATAGAGGCTGATTGGCAAACAACGAATAATGGAGATGATCCGGTAACGTACTCGGAAGTCCATTCCCTTAAGGTCAAATTTAAAGCTGCAACACTAATCTAAACCATCTTTGTAGAAGAATACCATAAACGTGGCATAAATACATCGGAGGAAAATTGCGGAAAACAGCGGTATATAATTAACTGCGTTTTCCGAACGATACACACTCTTGGGTCTGTTGAAGTTCACCTGGTACGTTTATCACACGACGAGATTTAGGCGCGTGATTAATAAGTGCTATAGATGCAGATTACCCTTTTCTAAACCATATGAGCGGCCAATGGTTGCACTACCAATAGACAGAGTGACTGCTGATGGACATTTATTTCGGTGTACTGGAGTGGACCATTCTGGTCCACTCAAAGTCAAGATAAGTAGAAGCAGACACAAGTAAACACACGCTGTGTGTTTACTTGGTTTCAGACTCGTGATCCCCATTTGGAGGTTGCCCAGTCACTGTCTACTGATTCGCTCCTGATGGCACTTATTAGATTTGTCGATAGACGAGGAGCTCCGGATGCCATATCTAACGACAAGGACACCAGCGTTGTAGGAGCATATTAAGAGCTGAAGAAGAGGCCGCAAGGTTTGATCAAAGAAAGATTGCTGCCTGCTTGCTAATTCTCAAAATTGCCTGGCATTTCAACCCACCTGAAGCCAGCTATCGGGGAGGAATATGGAAAAGAATGATATGAACCATCCGGCGGGCACGTAATTCTATCACTCACCAGCAGGCTATGAGTGAGGAGGCACTGCAGTCACATGGCAGAGGTGGAAAGAACAATTAACAATCGTCCGCTTGTGTTCATCTATGATCCTCAAAATCCAAAGTACTGAGACTGAGTGATCCGTTGTTGCTTCCATCGAATTAGGGTTTACTAAACTACGAATTTATATTATCAGAGCGCTATACTAAGGGCTGAACATAAGCCCAACATCTAGCTTGTGTATTGTGAAGACAATAGTGACGTGAATACCTGTCTGAGTTGCAAGTTTACCACAATTGATTTGCGGGTAAGGAACATCGTCCACTTTGTGACACATCAAACACTGGGGGTGTTTGGTCGAAAGGCGTAGTAGCCAACGTATTCCCAGGATCAGACAATGACGTACGATAAGTGCTTGTAAAGAGACCTCAGTTTGTTGTAAGACGTATTATAAGGTTGTTGTGTCTTCTGGAAGACCACGACGCAAAGTAATTCTGGTATGTGGGGAGCTTTTCTAAGGTAAGCAGTGCCATATCGTCTAACGATAATCGTGGGTTTGTTTGAAAGACTCAACTGACTTTCGGGGCTCGGTGTCAGATGCGTTGGAGTTCGTCTGGTACGTTTATCGTGTTTGTTTGATATGATGCGGAGCGATGAATTCGTTGAAGCGCGTTTGGTTTGTTTGTAAAAGACCGATCTTAACTTTGACTTTAGTAGTTCCTGCTGAGTTCAGTAAACCATCATGATTGATTTTGTACAATAACTGTACATTATTTGCTGCATTTCTTTTATAACTACCATTGCTTGTGTGGTGAAACTTCCCTTCTTGATATTGTTTGACACATATCCACCTTCATCTGCACCTGAACGTTCTTATGAGCACATTTTCCGCTGAATGGTGGCCGTTGACGGATTCGCGTTTCTGTATTGGTATGTTCGTCGAGCTTGGCATTTAGGTTGCAAACGTTTCAACACAAAGGTAGGTGGCATCATCACTGCGTAAGTGTTTCAGCTAAGAGTTTCGAGGGTGGAGTTTAAACCAAATTTTATCAACCATCAACTCGAGCGACGAACAACACCACCACTGTTCCCTACTATCAGATTCGTGGTTTGTTTGCTCCATTTTGAACGCCTTCCTGTTGGATGTGACTTCACAGACATAAAAAAACGACATTTCTGTCTAAATGCTAAACCGTAACGCACTAGGGCCACGTTGGTGATGTTTAGTGGATTTTGGTTTGCTCGCCGTAGATTGGTTAGCTTGGGTACGAAAGAGCTGCCGGTAAGCCGCATGGTTGATAGAGCAGTATCACCCATTGCGAGGACGAGTTCTGCATTCCTTTAAGATTTTATGGAAATCTCATTAACATGACAACTGCATTCATAGGCCAGATATTACCACCGTTGTATCTGTAACTCCTCAAGAAGGTCACGTGATCCGTTAAGCTGTGACTTGATTAAGTAATGAACTACTAGTGCTTATACGGAAGAAAATGCATCATCACATTACTGACTTAATTCGGTCCATTCCATGATCGATGTTCCCAGCAAGTTACACCGGCACGCCAAATCGTTAGTTTTTTCTGAACAGAAAAACAGCAAAAATATTTTGTGCGGCGATTTGTGGTTTCCAGATCAAAGAATAGTCTGACAGATGCAGGCGTTCAATATGGAGACTGGCTTCCGTGTTTCATCAGTCGTGCAATCCACGAAACTTAACGCAGATCTTTTTAAGTCCGTCTCTGTCAATGCTTGCCAGATATATTACCTCAGAGCACCTCCGAAAACCCATAAAGGAAGGACCTGAGGAATAACGTGGATGATTGTGATATTTGGAATCAGGTACTTCGGATAGCCCTAGAAATCTTACTTGGATTGAAACCACCCACGCAAGTAAAACGAGACCTGATACTGGTAACAGTTAACAGTTCGTATTCATGAGATGAGAAGCCAAATTTATGACTGTGAAACAGTATTAAAGAAATTATAGTCTGTCTTTGGCTGGTGGTATTAGCACATGGAAAGTCACAAAATGTGAGGTAATTGGTGTGGTACGGAACAAACCAATTAACGAATAACGGAAGACCTAACATTGAGACTGTTCGTCTAATCCTGACACGATATCTTCAACGCGATATTTGGATTGACCATCACTCATATCTTCTGTTGTGTCGGTGAATCGAGTAAATTTCCATCACAATATTTTTTGAGCACATTAGGCAAAACGACCGGCGATACAAAGTAGGAAGATATGTGTGAACTCTCACAAACTCCAACATAATTGACGAATTTTTACCTCAGACAATATGTATGCAATGTTCAAACTCCCTCCTAAGATAACCGGGTATAGGCCATGAAATAAGAAAGAAGTTACATTCTTTTCCCAAAATCAAATGATTTGAAGGAAATATCTTCGCAGGTTGATATATACTTAAACTACAGAGAAATATTTTTATTTCTGTAAAGCTTATTTGATCAATATGACTTGAATGTGATAACTTTAGTCTATCGAAGTACAAGGCGTCGATTCTGTTGGTGCGAATGGTTTTGTATAGTCACCAATGACTTACAATATACTGTCTGCAATAGGTTCTTTCTCGTTTACTTCCACTTATGTTCCTACTCCACTGAGTGCAGTCATTCCACAAGTTTCATTATCCGTGATCCGATGATACGGAAATAAGGCCACCAACATGATAGTTGTGGTCCGGTTCACTATTTCATGAACGTGAGAGGAAAAACCTTTCAAAAAATTTCACCATTGTGAACTGGGTGAAGTTTAACGGTTTTCAACTACAATTTTAGTTTTAACAGAAACCGATAAGAAACATTGGCACGAATGCGTAGTTTATAGCTTTCCTCAATATCGACAGGAAGTGGTTGAAAACTAACACGGTTATTCCAGCACAAATTTCCTCAGGAACTTACGGATGTACCACTACAAATATTAGTTGTGTTCTCTCATGATGATACAAAGAGCATCAGAAGTGTGCATTAATGTGAATGAAGAGAATCATTGTTGGACGTCGCCTGCTCTTCAGATGACCAAGCACGACGGCATGCTATATTCAGAAAGGACACGTTACACATCCAGTTTTCAGTGCCCAACTTCTCTACGTCTATCACGGTGATCACTGTTCGAGGGCAAAACTGTGGAAACGCAAAGGGAAAAATCTGATCAGCGTTACAAAGCTAGTATCAGGGGTTTGTAACACCCAGTACACACCGATAATGAGGTGCACGGCCACCCAGGTGTCACACAGATAAAATTGATCGAAATGATTTCCGTGATCCCGCGATCACAGTCAGAATCATCTCATTGTGAATGCACCGGGGGTACAGCCAGTGCTGATCACCAAGGTATGAATGTACATATCGCTGATTAGTTTCTTGTAAACACAACGTTGGTCAATCAGGTTAGGGGAGCCCGGTTTCGTCAAACGCCATAACAGATTAGTAACCGGTCCCCTAGTTGACCCTGTCAAGTTGAAACTCGAACCTGCCTGCAGTTTGTTGGGCGCGCAAGAGGTCAGAATTATAGGGATGTTTCGTTTAATTGTTGTTGCTGTTTGTATGAAATTGTCTGGTTTTGTGTTATGGGGGGATGAGAACAAATCAATATGCTAACATCTCGCAATAATCGTTCTCCTTGTTTTGAAGGAATGGTTGAAGAATTAAGGTGTCTGTTTGTGAGACTGGGTAACCACAGTTGTCACGAAAACTCAATTCGCATTAATTCTATGTAGTGAGGATCAGCCACCGAGCCATACTACTTACACCAATACTCTTCACTATTAAGGCACGAACGTAGATTTTGGCATTGAAGCAGCCGCGGGATAAACATGAGGAGAAACGTTGAAGTTCAGAGTGGATAGAATGGTTCTCTATGCATACAGGAACTGAATGTTGGTGTTCGTGGTAGCTGTGACGTTCTGGGACCAGAAGAGTGGATTTGTTTGTTACCAATTGTAAGTAAATAACTCATGTGTGGTTTTCTGAATAAATGACCCTTGTGTCATCTGAGTTCTTCGTTAACAATAATTTGGGTCTTGACAAGGACTGATGGATGGAGATCCCATGGCCGCAGAATTAGGAGAATCACGTAGTCAAAAAAAGTTTCGTCATTTCCCCTGACACGTCAGATTATAATAGGGGCGGATTTTTTGAACCTGCTTAGCTCAAGATTGCTCTGAAGCAGGAAAAACTTGTAACGAACCAGGAGTGGTTCTCTTCTTGTGAAAGCTCAAACTCCAGCTTGGACAAATAATACGAACGCACCCAGAGCTACATCAACTTGTCACAATCGGCTACTAAATGAAGTGATATGCAAATATAAAAGTTTTAACTAAGGATCAAGACCCGTGTGCCTAGTGTGACCGATGTGACCACGGAAGCAACTTCGACCACGTGGGCCCAGAAAAACTGCAGTACACCTGGAGTCGGAAATTGAATGACAAACGAAGGGGGTGCTGAAGGAACAAATCATCGAAGAGGCCGTTAGCCCGTTCAATTACCCCGTCTTGTTGGTGAAGAATCCCAGTAGGAAATTCCAATCCTGTGTCGACCTCAGACGGTTCACAGCGATTACGGTCAGTGAATTCGTATCAGTCTCAGCGGTGGTAGAGATCTTTGACGGTTATACACGATTTTGGACTTGTGGTTGGGATATTGATAGGTTTCAGTTGAGCACTCACACCGGGGTATAACAGCTTCCATGTTGGGAAAAAAGCATTACCGTCTCAAACGTATGTCGTTTGGACTGTCGGGTACCCCTATCAAGTTCAGATAACTGATGTTGAAGGTAGTGGACGGAAAGAGCATCACTGTTGTCTATGGAGACTATATAGTTACCTACAGCTCGAACGAGTCAGATCACTAATGCGCGTTCCAGCGTTGTTGTAGAACACTGAACGGATCATAAGTCCAAAGTGAGAACTGGCGAAGCAAAATGTAGTATTATTCGAACACAATGTCAATCAGGATAGAGTCCAACCACTACCCGAACAATTGTTGTCAATTGAGGCTACTTTGATGAGAACATCGAAGGGGACGCTGTGACAGTTTATTGGTCACGTTTGATTCTACAACCGCTTTATCAAAAGTTCAGTGAACTCGCGGACCCATCACAAGAAATTCTGAAGAAGTGTTGTGAGTTTTACTTGTCAGAGAAAGCTAACCGAGCGTTTGCTGGAATGTAGCAATTATTAAAAAAGGGCAACTGACCCTGGAATTGTCAGTGACCGGACAATTTGTACTGGTAATTACTGTGGTCTGGGATACACAAGACGTATTGGGCCTAATGAAAATATTTTGGGCCTGCATGTTTGGGTGTGGTAAGATGGTTAACAAACAGACTACCAAAGCAGTTGCTCTACGGGCAACTGGAAACAAGTAGGCAGAATAGTGTCGTTTAGAAATTGTGATACCAGGACTCTATTCAACTGAGTCTTCTGCGCAGTAATGTGGATTTGATTTTGGAAGGACTTGGTATTTAGCCCGACGGTATTGGGTAATGTGATCTGGACAAGTGAACGAAGATTTTCTTAGCAAAACACACCACACAAAAGTACTGTATGTGTAGTAGGTCGTGGTAGCTTGACTGTATGGAGTTGCGATGAGAATGACAAAAAGTACACCTTCAGTGAGGGTAAGACGAATTCATTAAGCACAAGTGCGTTAAGCCAGTTATATCCCTCCCTTCATATCGAACAGCGACACCCGTGGTTTGGCAAATGATCCGCTTCTCCTATCGAAGCCCAATTCATGGAAGCCACCTACTTACAGTTTTTTTATACTCTTAATGTCCTTCATATTGTGCTAGTTTGCACTACTGGAATCGTACACTTTTGTTTGCGAGGAACAAGCGTTTCATTTTCATATTAGCCCAAGATAAGGTTAACAAGCAGTGGTTGACTGAATCGCAAACACCTCCATTCGCAAACCTTCCCGTCGCATTTCATGGGAATTACACTAAACAATGACTGTATAGTTGGAATTGCAGGTGTTGCATTGTATGCTTGTCGTTGTGCTCCGGACCTGCGGACGTTCTTTGGTTTTGTTCGTTACGATAACGTATTCCGAAACAGTACCTTCACGCTTATAATTGTGATCGCCGGAGATTCACACTCTACGAGTAAAGTAAACGTTCATCTACATTCCTGTTGACCGAGGTTAATTCGAGACATTCCTGTTACCCTTTAGTAATCGGATGGACGATGGTCAAACGGAAAACATTCCCCCACTGACGGTGTATAATCCTTGCTGACTGTACTGACTGTAGGTCAGAAATTCAATTGTTCCAATTGGCTTGTGCATAGCTCAGGCCGTAACCGCATAAAAAATCCTTTGCAATCTACTGAAAAGTATTCAACAAAAGTTTCAGCATGAGAAGAGATTGGGTACGTCTCTGTGTAATGAATAGAAGATGAATGTTACATTCCTTAATCCCTTGTCGATTAAATGGGAACAAACTTCACTCAATTGTTAACGAACAATGGAAAGCGCATATCCAATTAGCCAGTGTAACGTTTGAATTCGATTACTGTAAGTCAAATTTGTTTACAATTAACCTGAAGCTATTTGTGACTTGCCTACTTGTTGACGGTTTAATGAGGCTTAGCTGACATTATCATCCTCACGGTGTACCAAACGACATCAGTGGATCTTTCGATTGTTTCAGTCTTTTCCAGATTCCCGTAGAATTCATAAGAAGTCAATCTTGCAAACAGCTGTCTTCGGTAATTCTCATCGGGCTTTTACAATTACATGGGTATACGTGCGGGTTATGCAATTAAATTAAACAGGAACATTAAGATTAGAGAAATGGTACAGATCACAGTCTACTGGGGGAGGGTGGGGTGTTGGTGAATGCGGTCGGGTGTTATACGAGCTTATCATGAAATATTCGTTCATCAATGTCAAGCGGTTCACGCTTGTTCGAGTTTCAAGTGGATGTGGAATGATTGGCCAGGAGAGGTGGAGTGTTTGTTCGAATTGTTTTTGAGCACACAAGCAGAGGTTGTGCAGTCTGATAGCAATAGCCTCAGCGGCTGATAACAATCGCATTCTGACAGTTCTGGAGCCGGCTTGACGAACCTTGTAGATGATTCGGAATGCTTCATCTGGATTTATTCGATGGCTATTGTCGATTAGGTGGGAGCCGATTGCACTGGAAATGGGCTTTAGCGAACCGTTGCGAAGCCCTTTCGGTAGGTGTTCACGAATAACACCCGAACACATTCACCAACACCCCCACCCTCCCCCAGTAGACTGTGATCAGTACCATTTCTCTAATCTTAATGTTCCTGTTGAACTCATCATAATTTCATATATAACCCGCACGTATACCCATGTAATTGCAAAAGCCCGATGCGAATGACTGAAAACAGCTGTTTGCAAGATTGACTTCGGATGACATCAGTGAAGTCGAAGATAGTTTTGTACATCTTAAGGGTGGATGTTCAACAGATGAAAAACTGTAACATTAAAACTTCCACAATGTTATTGCTTGTGAACACAACGAAAATTTCTTCTCACAAGATTGGCTACTGAACTGATTGTGGACATCAATGTAGCGGTTGTAAATCACGAAGTAGTACCAAGGTATCACATGCGCCGATGCTTGTCAGTAATATGTTCCAAAGAATGTTTGAACTCGAAATTCTTGAAAAGATTGTTTAGTCACAGGATGAAGTATTTTTGAGTCATTTTTTAATCGTCTGAGCTAGTGAGTTGCACTTTTGATTTTGAAAATATTTGGAGACGACACAAACTTGACATAATCGACCCGATTGATCCCACTTGAGCAAACTGCATGTACGTGATATGGTCATCCTGCATTTGTCGTTTTATGGTCTTAGTAATCGGACTTTCGACTAGCTAGGTTTACTGTTCTCCACCCTCCTAAATTTCCAATCACTTAAAGGAATTGATATCATCGCGTGAGTGTAATCAAACATCTTTGGGATGGCAATGACGACGCCCCTGTTTAGTGATGTGAAAAACAGTTCAGCACCTGTTTCCGACGCTCACAGAACATTAATATTACTACGATTTGTTACATTCTCCTAGTTTATAACAAAATCAATGTGTTAAAAAACTGACCAAACCAGATCTGAATTGCTAAATATAACTCGA
>QNGE01004327.1:23157-35918 GCA_008508345.1 Paragonimus westermani
CGAGTCCCGTCGTCCACATGATCTGGTTGAGGCCAACTGAACTGCTCTTCAAAATGTTCAGCCCACCGGTCAAGTCGGCGCGACTGGCTGGTGATAAGTGAACCATCTTTTTCACATATGGTCTCACTTACACCGACTTGACGACCAGTACAGCCACGGATCAGGGAGAAAAGCCTTCTGTTATTCCCAGATAAAAAGGCCTCTTCCATCTCTTTCGATTGTTGGACTAAGTAGTGCTCACGGTCTTTGCGCAAGATTTTATTCAGCTTGCGTTTAAGTTGTCGACAGTCGTCATCATATTCAGAACCAGGTTGGATAGAACGACGCTTGTTCATAAGAGTTATCGACGTGACGGAAATCCAGTTCTGTCGAAACTGAACAGCTCCTTCGGAACACGCCACTCACTTCGGTACGTCAACTTAATCGTTTCATTGGTAGTGTTAACTACTACCGATATTTCCTACCTGACCTTGCCGACATATTGAAGCCACTCACTGGTGTGTTGATTTCTAAACGAATTAAACTGTTTGATTCACCTGAGACCCTGATCAATTGGTTTAACTCAGTAAAGCGGATGCTTGCACAAGCAACATCCATTCACCACTTGAGCGCCTCCGCTCCTATCACTACCATTAATGATGTGTCAAATATAGCTTTTGGAGCTGTACTTCAGCAGCTGGTTGTTAACAAGTTGCAACCTGTCTCGTTTTTCTCCAAATCTGTGCAGCCAGCACAAACGCGGTACAGTACGATCAACCGTGAACTACTGGCAATCTATTCGGTCACTAAACATTTGTCATTTTGTTGAAGGACGTACATTCTGCGTTTTTAACGACCATAACCCATTAATGTACGCCCTATCGGCCAAACTTGATCGTTAATCCCCACGAGAGTTACGTCATTTGGATTACGTTTCCCAGTAAACATCAGACCTCCAATACGTCAAGAGAAAACGAATCACAGTAGCTGACGCTCTATTGAGAGTACAACTGAAAAACGTCCGACAGCTCTGTCGAATTCGTAAATATGACTAAACTTCAAGCTAGCGAACCTGACACAGATAAACGTAAGAGCTTACTAAACGTTCGGCAAATAACACATCACAGAGTATCATTTCTTTGTGACCTTTCTGCGAGATCAACGAGACCTATCGTTCCAAAAGAAATGCAGAAAACTCCTTTCGATGCTCTCCACAGCATGTCACATCCAGGAGCCAAAGCATCCCGAAAACTTACTTCTGAACGATTCGTTTGGTTCTGCATGAGCAAGTATATCGGCGATTGGACGCGTTGCTGTTTGGCTTGGCAACAGTCTAGGATCCTTCAACATACTCTCATTCCTCTGGGATCATCTCCTCCTCCTGATGCTCGCTTTGGCCAACATCAAAAGTTTTCCGATATCTTCTTACATGCATCGACAGACTTACTCGGTGGCCCGAAGCTTTCCCGATCTGTACCACCACTACTCAAACCCTGGCAACAGCATTCGTAATGGGACGGATTTCACAATCCAACGGAATGGTCGAAACATTTCGCCGAACATTAGAATCAACCGTTTGATCTGATCAGCTGCGACTAGTGCTTCTTGGATTACCCAACTCTGTTCGTGCTGATAGTCACTGCTACCCAGTACAACTTACCTACGGCATCAGCTTGCGCTTACCGGGTCAGCTACTAACCCATTCGGACAATGCAAACATCCCTGATCCCACAGGCCACGTGAGTCGCTTGCAGCGTTTTATGTCCAAGTTAACTTGCCACCCATCACGGTTACAAAGCAAACACATCAACTATCCCAACAAACTGGCCGATTGCTCGCAAGTATTTGTCTTCTAGGAAAAGCTCCGCAAATCCCTACAACCAGTGTACAACGGTCCGTATCGTGTTCTGAATCACTCGGACAGATTTTACACGTTGAACATCGGTACATCTCGTAACAACACACCGATCGATCGTCTCATTCCAACGCGACTATTGGAGAAATCTACACCAGCTGACTCGTACACGCTACTCTGAAACAAGTTCGTAGAGGACTAACTCCGGCCAGTCAGTGACGGTCGACTAGTAACGGCTGAGAACATTAAGTTCCAGCTATACGACCCAGCCCTGTGTGCCCAACTACGTTTCGTTTAGGTTTCGAACCTACCCTGGCCAACCTCTACCTTGTAAGGACGTCAAAACCTGTTGCTTAAGTACAGTCTTGATTATAGCCTGGTCTGCCTTCCTCATTAACCCATCTATCTTCTCTTCATCCCTCAAATAATTCTCTTGTAAAGTTGTGACATGAAGGTAAAGTCAACCGCGTTGTGGTTTTCATAACAGATGAATTATAAGCGGAAGATCAAGCTTAACTGAATCGAATCTGTTTCCCGAAGGTGAGCTTACTACGAGCAGGGATCACTTCGCTAAAGCTGACGATGGCGATTACTTTCAGAAAGTCTCAACTATCAAAGAAAACGTCTGTCGACACTGAAAGTCGCAAGCTGTGGTGGTAAGTAAATGCAACGTTTAAAAGGACATTGAGGCCCGACGTTAACGGTGATTTCTCCTGAGTGACAAGGTGACACTGTAGCTGAACGGTGACAGTTGAAGCTTACATCCTCTGGTTGCGCTACTTCTGCAACTGTTAGAAAATTTTGACGAGTTTAATTCAAAGTTATCAACAACAGTTACGGTTGAAGTCAGTCAGAATATGAGTAACTGTGGACAACGTGAAGTCTAACAGCAGTGACATGTCAGTATTCACTAAGAACATTAAGACAACACAAAACGCAAACTGAACGGGAAGTAGCTTTCGCCCAATTGATACAGGCATCTTATCCTTGTCTGTTCCAATTTGCATTTCGGAATAAATGTAAATAAACGGGTTTACAAATCAAAGAAAACCCTCCTGAGACGTGTTTAAACAGCAATGGCATATTACTGAGGTACACCATACATGACGGCTGCTTATGCAGTGTGTATGGATTGGCGGAACCCCGACGTGTCTCCTCTCGGGACGTTCGGGCCTCAGAAGCATTAACGAAAATCGAGTTTGGTTTGACAGCTAATCATGAAACTTCGCTCATGCGTAACATCATGTCAATGGCACATTTTCTAAAGACTGTACGCCGAAAATTAGTTTCGTGTAGGGTTCAGGCTATGCAATTTTGATAAGAATACGCATGAGTGAAACTCGATTATGGTGATTCTTTTTTAAAGACATTTAAAATGCTCATCTACAGCGACTTTGGTGTAGTTTTCAAGGCAGAGAGTAGATAAAACCACAATGTTACTTTGACATAAACGACACTACCAATGTGATGCTTATCAGATTCGGAAGATAACCCTGTTCCTGTTAGGGAGAAGCAGTTTATGACCGTGGAGTACGTTGAGAGTTTAACAAGCAAAATAAATTGGTAAAACAACTGCAAGTTCGGTACTTGAACGGATGATAAACTACTTGGAGATTATTTATAGAACAATCAGAGTTTTCAGGGACTGTTTCTGTCCGCGTTCTGTCAGGTATGACAGTAACCAACAGTTCATTGCTTGAAACGTGACCTTGGGTGTTTTAGCATTCATTTACTGAATCCCCCATGGCGTGAATGGTAGGATATATCCATATGTTTTGGTAATGCTAATATAATGACTTTCTCGGGACCAACTGAGCAAACAGACCTGAGTCAGAATTCAGCTGCTGATAACTTATCTTCTTAGATGTTGCCGAACTAGGAGTTCCAACTTTGATTACTCTCTACGGCGTAAATGCCGTCAAAAGAACGACGCCATACATCAGCTCGTATTACAGTCGCAATGTCTCATATAATCTCCGAACTCTGAAATGCACCTGAGTGTGATCTAGTTTGAAATGTTGTACATTATTACGGTATGCTGGCGGTTTAAGGTAAGGAAGTACAGGGCTTAGCAAGGCTTGCAATATACTAGACTACACAACGAACCCCTGCACGGTGAAACAAAGAGAATCGGTGAGACCAGTTAGGTGTGCCTAGCCAACTTGAACCAGACGTGGCCATCACCGTCGATTAGCTTATGCGAGTACATCTGTTGGAACATATATTCACTCCGAGTGAACAAAACAGTGCATCGGTTATGGAGGTTGTTCAGCGGTTTGTTTGCTTGGAAGCTGTATCGGCAGCCGTGGATTCGTAAGGAATTGAATGGAAGCGAGCACCTCCAAGGTTATGACGGCGTCCGCTAATTTAGGACACCTGTAGCGACAGAGAGTTACCTCTCTGAAGCTGAAAGGCCGTATATATGTAGGGCGGTTGTGGGGGTTGTGTTACTCTACGGCTGCGAAGCATGGCAGCCCAGGATAGAAGACGTGAACCGTCCTAAGGTATGTGGCCATCAGCGCCTGCGTTTAATCGCTTGCACCAGGTGGCACCAGCACGCAAAGAAAGAAGAGGTTAGAAAACGTGTATTTGGTGGTGATTATCAGGCAAGTATCTTTACCTAATTGCTAGGTCTGCATACGCCCAGATCTTCAGAACGTGTAGTGAAGATTCCAGCTAGTCGTCTGTCACACCGAGCACTCCTTGTCCATGCTGCAGCCTACTGGTGGAAGGTGGACATGTGACGACATAGTGTAGGAAAATAAAGTCCACCAAACAGTTGACCACTGTCAATCGGGTTTGTCTTCCACGCTCGGGCCGCCGTGACTCGCAGAGTCGATGGTCGGAAACATTAAGTAGGATGGCAGTTGAGCGGACTCAGTGACAGGACTGCTGCCGTTGCTTGGCCGACTCATATGTGAAGTAGGTGAACTCAGTGAAGTGGGGCGGTGAAAGCTGTTTTGCTGATGATGTCTCACTTCCATTTGTACCTTGATTTTTTTTTCTAAGGTGTAGGAATTTTGGTGTTGAATGCTTGAATATAGACTTACCTATTTTTGGTAGTTAGATCCCTTTCCCTACCTTTCTGATTTTCCTCTTTTCGACCGGGGTTTGTTTTCCTTTATGACTTCGTAGTAGTTAACTATCAAAAGGCGCCATGGATGTATTGCTGTCCACAATAATGATGGTGGTGAGCGCTCAGGTAACCGTAATGCAGTTGGTAAGCTGTTTGATGCAACACAGGATGATCAACGTTTGCAGTGTCGAGACACATGAACATCCACTAGGTTATGCGGAATTTTCGGTTGACAGCCCGCAGAGTAAGTGTACGGTACTGACTCACTGCCTGAAATCCATCCGAAGTTTAAATGTAAATTAGTTATAGCACTCGCATTTTATCCTTGCCTGAAAGTAAATTTGGTGAAATCCCCAGGAGTTTGTCCGTGTTCACCTCGCCTAGTTAAACATCACATGGTTTAAGCTGAACACCGCCCACACTTGATGGAAGTTTTAGCACCCAAATAGACCTCAGAGAGCCGAAAGTGAATTTTTGTTTTTGTTGAAACATCATTGATCAGGTCTTCAGTACACTGCCTCCTTCGAAAGCAGCTGTCCGTAAAGTTCGTTCAGTAATGAGTGGCCAGTCTTACAATTACTCAAGATATGTCATACTTATCCCAAACAACTTCACAAAAATAGAGCCGAATGATACATATTGAGGATCGCATTTTCACTGTCAAAAAGTTGTAGGAGTCCACAGATCTGTGATTAATCACCACTAGTCAAAGAGTTCATCTTGTTTTGATCAATTCTGTCATATAGAGGGCACACTATGTGCCTTGATTAGTCTAGTCCTTCTAAGTGCAGTTGAAAATGGACCAATTTCTCGATCACGGTTCTGTGGGTCGTGCATTAAAAATGAAACTCGGAAGATGGAAACCGAAGAGTTTAGTTCAGACTGCTAAGCACTGTGAGCAATGAAAGTTGTAAACAAATTGTTTTGTTAATGATATCTTACTTTCACTAACGGCTCGGTTGCCAGTCTTCACGAATTTAACGTCTTGATGTTGAGTGCTTGATGATAGATGGTTTTTCGGCTGCTAGATCCCCTTTCTTCCTTTCTCCTGTATTTGTTGCTTAGGGTTTATTTTCTTCTCGACGGTTGTATGGCAGTGAAACATCAACAAGAACCACATACATTTTGCTGTCTTTCATGACCATGATGATTATCGCCTTCGTTCACCCTTCGACATCGATCGGCTACGTCACCCTCGGTCAGTAATTCATCCGTCAGAACACTTTACTCCACCTGACTGACTATAATGCCAACAAGCACAGCATGCAAGTTGACAAGAACCAGAAGATATAGCAATCTACTGGAAAACGCATGACAGGTAACTTCAGTGTGAAGATAGCGAAGTCCACGAATATACCCAGAACAACTTTAGTGAGGTGACCGAAAGGTTATGAAACTACACTAGACCACATTTGAAGCCTACCCGAAAATGCAATACATATTTACAAGAAGCACTCCAAAGGTGGATGCTTGAGATTCCTCTGCCTTCATGAACCCAGGCCCTGAGAATGTTACCGAACACGAACAACTTCATTGACAGAACAGCGCTCAAAGTTCATCCATTTCTTTATAACTAAAATGAGCAACGTTTCCCAATATATGATATCAAACAAAACAAAGACGTGCTGAAACTCCCAACAGCAAGTGCAGAATAATCTAAACAACAATCGTCAGTGGATATAGACTAGAAAGCTAGTGACATACAAGGAAGAAAGTACTTTTCATGCAGGGAGACTCGGTACTAACCATGATTTTAATTTTTTTCTCCCAGCCACGTATAGTGTTTGCATTATGGTGGCCAGCTCTTTCAGGCTGTTATCCAAAATATCACTGATGTTACGCAAATGGTCGTCCATAGTGAGAGTCAGATGCATGTACGTACAAGTGCAATGAGTAGAGGTAGTGTTTGCTGGTCAAACAGTTTTCATGGTAGGTGATCATTGGCCATGCGACCTTGAGTGTCATCGCCCGTTGTTCGTCCAACAATGTATATGCATGAATTCGATCGTTTTCGAAGCTTTCAAAGGCCACAATCGACACCAAGTATCATCCGACATTACCCAGTTTTTAGTATCTGCTTCATGCTGCGATTCGTTTTTAACCTATACAAACTGTTCGTCTTACAATCCGGCCTGATGTTGCACAGCACACTGACGAATGTGCAGCTTGTTCGCTTACATAAATTCTAGAGAAGTGATAAATAAGTCGTAGAACGTACCCTCTTCTGATATGCCAACATGTTCGCCTTCTTTGGCAGCTTCAGCCTCTGTAATGGGAATCGATAGAATGCTTCAATTAGCCACTAGTACGGTGACGAATCGAGTAGCCAGCGTGACCTGTAGCCAATCTACTCAAATGCGGTGTGTGAGTTGGTGATTGCAAATCTGAAGCAGCATATGTTGAAGTGGAACATTCCCAAACTGATCACGCAGTGAACACTTACCTAGAACCACTCGAATTTCGCTATTTAACAATCGATCTTGGAAAAAGTTCACATAACATTTGTTACACACACGTGATTATCAAAACTTAAAACTAATAAAAATGTTGGGTTAGACATAACTTTTAATAAGTGCTCCATGATTTTTATGAATAAATGTTGGGTAATTTTTTGTACGCTAAGCAAAACGTCCCGTAGTTTTTGACCGGTGCAAGCCAACAACCATAGTGGCTTGCCAAGTTCAGATCCGGAGAGACCACTTGACCAGCCCTCATTTCAGTCCAGCCGTATTTATTCCGCATTGCTAATTCACTAAGAAATCACCCAAGTGGTGCACGTTCATACCAAAGACTCTAACAATACTTCATGTGGGTGAACCTTCTGAACCTTAGACTTTGTACAGAACACGGACGACGACCATAGGAAGGCTCACGTGTGCAACAGGCATATCAAGGGGCAAAGTGGTAATTGGGTGTAATACAGCCCAACGGGTACCAGATTGACTCGTGTGTGGGTCTACCTTTTAAAAAGATAAATCACTATTGATGGGCACTGGTCAGTGTGTGCCTCGCTAGTTTTTAAATCGTTCGTAGGTGCTTCGACAGCTGTGATAACACCTTGATTCAAGGTGCGCCTTTATAATATACCAAGTTATTCTGTTTAGCTTCGTTCAATCGTCTTTTATTTTGCAAACCATTCTCCTTTTAAATTATTTCACGCCACTGTTACGGTGGGCGGCTGCCAGCAGCCATAGCACATTCGGGGAAGACTCATGGCCGTTAAAAATGAGAATGCATATAGTGAAATTGTTAAAGTAAGTTGATTAAACAGAATGTTCCGATAATTTAACTGGTGAAACAGTCAGAAATACGAGTATGGTGCAGCTGCATGGGTTTTATAGATAGCATAGTCATGATTACTAATGGTGGAGCAACTCGGTGTATGGTGGGGAATGAATTGCGAACAGAAAAACGCAGTTATGTTTAAAATAGGTCCATGTCTTTGCTTGTCGATACATTCGGGAATTTGTGCTGGATACGGTTTCTCAACAGTGAACCTTCAGGTTTAGGCCGATATTAGTCCACTGTGAATATGACCAAGCAGCACAAACGCCTGTTGAGCAGTTTCTAGAGGTCATGATAAATTCTACTAACCGTCAAGAATTAACAATTACAAATCTGTACGACAAATCCCACCTCCATTGAAAAAAGCTCATTCTCACAACAGATTTCCCTCTCACCCTGGTGTAGTGGCGCCTACGCAGTCAGTTATTTTTCCTAATGGTCTATTAGCTCTGAATGACTTTTCACTGCTCATGATGGATCAAGTGTATATGCATATGGTGACTATGGCGAGATATCCTATATGCTTCCTAGCTAGCTGGTCAGTTGCACGTAGCCTTTCTAAAATCCTTTCGTCCATAACAGATTCGCCTGATGATTCCACATCTCATAGCTACTATGCCTCAAAATAACTGCGAGTCTAACATCAGAACTAGGTGGGTTATCTAGTTTTTTTTTGTGTATTCGGGAAAACTTTAGCTAGGAGAACAAAAATGATTGTTCTACACCGCCTGGAGCTAGGGAAACTTGACAGAAACAGAGAAGGAAGGCAGCGGGCCACATATGCTCAAGGTTTTAGTAACTGAACCTGGGTTTTGAGGAAATAACAACATTACTTCACTGGTACCTTCGGAAAGGTGAGGGATTGAAGAGCAAAGTTAATGTGACTCAGCAGTAAGACCTGCAGCACTCAGCCGCACGACTACGCAGAAGATCCTGTTTCAATATATGATAGCTGCTTTGTTTTGCCTTTCAACAGATTAACTCAGGAAGGTGTTGTGATGACTGATCGACCTAAGGTCACCACTCATTATGTCCAAGTCTGGATTCTTGAGCTTGTGTTTTCTTAACTATTAGTCTCTTAACTCGACAAGTGTCAACAAGTGTTAATCCATTCAGTAGAGTCAAAAGATTTAATGAAGTTCAAACAAAACTGAAAACGGGAAGATTGTTACCAGAGCACTCTAGACCTACTTCACATGAAGCAATGTTCGAACAACTTCGACGTAACTTTTCAGACGACAATTCAGAATTTTGGCAGAGATCGGTCTGAGAAAACACGTTGGATTTATTCGAGGCAAAAAAATTTGATAACGTGCAACCTTTGGTGTTCAGTACCTCTAAACCAAAAGAGTAAACTGTTAAACTTATTACTGGCGAAGCATCATCAAGTTGCCTTGTTAACACAGTAGACAAGGAAATGAAGAATGTCAGAAATATTTTACGAGAAATCCCAGAAATCCTAGCTGCTTTTTATATCGGAACATAATCGATGCCAAACCACATGATCTGTTCTATACGGTGGAGGTAGAAGGTTTGTTCGCCCTTTTAACACCCAAGTGTGCTACCATCAAATATGCTCGTCTACCGCTTCGATGAAACTCTCAGAGGCAGCATTACGTAGTTCGTTTATTACATTCCTCCTGTTATGATGCGTCATGAAGTATGAAATGCATGTCCTCCACCAAAGCATGCTCTAATGAATTTATGTATCAGTCAACCCAAGTCGTCAACCCAAGTAAAACTATTCATGGGGCATACTGTGAACAATGGACTGATCTGAAGGTTAATATAACAACCTGAAACTAGATCACAAACGACTAGGGACTGCGAAGAATGCGAAGGTCTGGTATTGATATGTTCGCCGAGCTTGGCATTTAGGTTGCAAACGTTTCATCACAGGCGAGGTGACATCATCAGTGCGTAAGTGTTTCAGCGTATATTTTGAATGTGAAGATTGATCGATGCCTGCCCTTATATAGGAGAGTGAGTTGACCTACTAGCCTGGATTCTGGTTGGTCGATAAAATTAAGGAGTGTCCGATGAAAGGACATTTTAACAAGTTTGTTCAAACGACGCGGTTATGGCTGGACAGAAAAGGTAAGTGAGTAAAGCCATAGCTGCACAAACAAGTCACACTAAGGTGGACAGGGAGAATCACAGCAAAAAAAGGAGCCACATCCAGAAGTAATGCCGTGACTGTAATCATTACTTTCAGTTAGCTTGTGCTTACCAGAATCGCTCTTCACACGTACAAGGTTAGCCAGGTACGACGGTCCATAGTAAAAAACGGCGATCTATTGAGGCGCTTTTGCAAATGGTATTCGGAAAGAGGTGGTGTTTTATACTGCGCAGTATTTAGCGTTGAAACTGTAACTTACAACAGTGGTTGCTCAAGTGGAGAGCACCACCGAGGAATGTAAGAATCACCAGCTGGGAGAGGAAAACCACATTTAGAGCAGTATGGGAATGATGGTTCTGGTTACCGTGCATAAATAACTAATAACCATACATTAACCTCTTTGTGCTTAGCCAGAAGTGGAATTCATTCATTAACTTAATAATAATAATAATAATAATAATAATAATAATAATAATAATAATAATAATAATAATTCGCATAACATTTTTATCCATTTCGAGAATACACACCATCTTACCTGTTTTCTCGAGCAGACCAACATCCTCTTCACCAAATATAAGCTTGATTGTCTTCAGTGCATGCTGTGTGTTTGTTGAACCATGAACCGCATTCTCCAATACATTTTTTCCATATACGGCACGTATGCTATGGTAGTTACCAACAGCAAGTAGTATGTAACATGTAATAAAAATGGTGTTTGGTTATTCTTAACGCTATGAACAACGAGCAGATAACCAGCTTCACCAATGCACCATGTAGTCAAAACCACCGTTCAACGGTGGCTGAACCCAACTGGTTACCAGAGATTGCCAGCATTCTATTCAAGTTAATGATTTATAAGCATTTTTCTCACTGTTGTCCCATTAAGTAGAGGCGTATGCATTTCAGTTTTTCTAGGCCCTATAGACACTTTCATCGAGTTATTAGATTCTATGCGTCTGTAGTAACTAATGTTTTAAGTGGGTGGTCAGTTAGCAAATAAACTGGACTTCTGATGTGGACCACCCAGACATTTTCAATTTAGTCCTCGCCTACTCAGAAGTAGTGTGATATATATTTGCAATGAAAAATTGAGGTGGACGAGAAAACAGCACAGAAAAAGGGCGTAAGCGACTTCATTTAACTGTGTACCCAAACAACCTTAGGTCAGAAAAAAAGCGTTTGCAGACCAATTCCAAATCAGTTATAATGAACGCTGAGGTTAAGGTTTACAGAAAGTCGCTCTCAAGTATTTCGAAAAACTCAAACCAATGTGGAAGTTAATCAACTATCAGACTGAAGGACTCAGGCAGCACTCAGGATCCTCTGGTGAAAGTTTGAAGCGACGCAAAACAATTAAAGGAAAGCACCAGAATACGCCACTTGCCTCATTTTCTTTGGATCTAGGCTGATGAAACCAAAAGTGGATCAAAATAATTACGGACATCTGGGACAATAATTTGAGAAAATAATTTTATTTGCCCAACGAACCACTTTAGTAATTTCATCGGAGCACAGTTCACCTAGTATGGATGGAGCAAAGGAGGAATGACTGGCAAAATTGTTTGCGAAATTCAGGTAATTAACGCCGATACCCGTTTTGTAGGATTGTTGTAAGTTATTGGACACATGACCACGGTTTTCATTACTATGAAGCTATTCAGGTGGAATATAAAATCACGTGGATATTAGACCGTGTTTCGAGAATGCTTCTTGCGCATCTCGATGACCTTTTGGGCTATACTGGACAGAGTTACTCATACCAGGCAGGCCAACAGGTAGAGGTCTGACAAACCACAGTCTCCTGGTCCTCCAGGTTGGGGGTTGGAAGATGATTGGCATCTCTTCCTGAAAAACGTACCATTTTGGTACACCGCCACCCACCCGCTGCCTTGCGGTACAGGCTTTTGAGCCAAAGGCTTTGGTTGAGAACCCTAATCGTTCTCCGGTCCAGGTCTGGCGTCCTGGCAGTATCTCAGCCCACATACAACCATGAATACTCACAACACAAACAACTGCATACTGCATCGGCTGCCTCGCAGTGTAAACCTGGTCGTCCTATCTGCTGCATACAGCAGGGTGGATAGGCGAAAACATGCTACTGTTGACCCCTCCCCCACTGTCTTATAAAATTTAGCTCTCAGGCCCCTCCCAACCCCCAATTCTGATAACTTCTCTGCAGGCCCCACAGCAGATATAATTGATCATAGTAACAGTGTGCCGATAAGTCCCAGCTCTCGCCACTCAGTCCCAGACCTCCCTCGTCCTGTGCTTCGACCTAGAACGTAAATTAATATAGGTGCCTTCAACGTTCGTAGTCTAAAACAGATAGGTCAACAGGCTGCTCTCGCACGAACGTTGGACTCGCTACATATCGATGTTTGCTGTATCTCGGAGACTAGAATCCACGACAGTAGTCAACGTATGGAATTAACAGCACCTGCACT
>QNGE01004327.1:38512-63736 GCA_008508345.1 Paragonimus westermani
AAGGGGTTGGCCGCCGTGGGTCGTGTTCGTCTCCCGGGCTGGGGTCCTCGCGACTCACAGAGTCGGCGGTTGGAGACACTAGGTGAGATGGCGGCTAATCGAGCTCAGTGACGTGAATGTTGTCGTTGTTTGTCCGAGTTGTCTGTGAAGTGAGTGCATTCAATGACGCGGGGCAGTGAAAGCCGTAAGGAAGCTGTCTCGCTGATGACGCCTTACTCTCACTTGAAGCTCGGTTGTTTGTTTGCAAGGTGTAGGCACCTTGACTTTGAATGTTTGAATATAGAGGTAGTTATTTCCAGTAGTTAGGTCCCTTCCCGTCCCCTTCTTTTTCCTTCTCGGTCTTTCTATATAGGGTTTGCTGTTTCTTCATGGTTGTGTGGCAGTTAAGCATTGGTGTGAACCACTGATGTATTGCTGTCTATGATGATGATGATTTTTTGGTCAAAACAAATGTATAAGTGTAATACCATATTTTAAAAGTCAGCCAGTTGTGAAATATCATGGTACTGGTTGGTTTGGAAAAATAATAACAGAAACTGCACGTTCAAATGAGGCGAACGCTTTGTTGGCTGAGGTGCCAAGCCAAAACAGGAGCTCGGGAACTTTACACTTGGACCCATCGGTAACGAAATTTCACTGGTTAACAACGGTGCTAGTGAATGCCAGCCTGAATTTTTTGAGAAACCTCTCAAGGACTGTTCACCGTTTGGATACTTTGGTCAATTCCATGCGAACAGTGAGTACGGTGGGTTGGAGACTAAATATGAAGTTCCCGAACTCCCGGTGTGACCTCGTAGTTCAGGTGGTAGAGCGCTTGCCACGTTTGGTCATGCTGTTTCTGTCGTTGGTTCGAATACAGCTAAAGCTCAGACTTCCCACAATTGGATTTCCTCCAAGTCAACAGATCTACCGAACTACTTATTAATAATTATAACATATGTAACAGAGAAAACATTCACAAGTTTTGTATTAGTTTCTGGCTAGAGTGAGTTTACACATGAGGCTCTCACTCGGTCTGTTTAGATTGCGTTTGATACGTTTTCAATCAACTTGCTAGTAAATAAGTGCGGTCAATGGACAATGCTCTTTGACTAATCGTGATCATTTTTGGCTTTGAGCCGTATTCCTAGGTGTCATAGCCTAGGCTGTCATCGGTCCTGACTGAATTTTCATTTGCAAGACACCGTTGAGTCTCTGCGCTGTGTTGTTCCTCCGTGTTCGTTCGCCTGTTTCTTCCAGTATCTTTGCCTGTTTCTTAAACTTGCGATCAGTGTACCACTAGGTTTACGTACCTATTTATTTATTTCTTTGCAATGGTCATGAACCTGTTAAGGAAACGTTAGGGCTCAAGACTCCGCAGTAGTGGAGGAATAATCCATAACAACCTTGCTATAATGGATAGAGATGAGATAAAAAAAGGCCAAGCAGAGGACTCATAAACGTTGACTTTTAACACGTTATTGGCTACAGTATGTTGCCATGAAGAAAATTGTTTCTAAGTAGTAATTCGAGTAAATTTTGGAATAATTTAGTCGCATGCAATGAAAACATGAAGTAACAACTAATGGCAGTCGCTTTCTCTAATAAAAATATAATGCTGTTTCATATCTTTGTTTTGGTGGTAAATAAATATAAAACTTTGTCCGGTTATGCTGAAAAGTGGTTGATCGTTCAGGTGTGCCAATTTGGTTCTGGTTAATATGACTTCAGTGGCACAGCTATCAACACGGTTGCCCCATGAACGTCTGATCAGATTTCAAATCCTACTGATGGCAAGAATACACTTGACTGAAAGGCTTTAACAAAAGCGCACCCTGAATGCATCGATTACTTCCTGAAGGGGCTGGTTGAAAATCTGTGTGATTGTTAAAGGTTTTGTCAACTGCGATGGAGGTTGAGGGTATGCCAGCTAAAATCCCCAACTGCTTAACGGGTGTAGCAGCAGTGATTTTTTTTCATTTTTTCTAACAAAATAAAGTCAGATATTCCGTATGAGTATACTTTTTGGCCCAGTCGGCATTTTTGGCTTTCGTACAGTTTGAAGCCACAACCAGAGAGATGCACGTTGGATTACGCCTACATCTTCAATAGCGCCTTTTAGCCTAAACTGTTGGATTTTGCCGTTACTGGAATTCGTCTATATATTTAAAACACTCAGGATGGATAAAAACGGAGTACTTCATATATTGTTAACCAACGAAAATCACCATTCTGCTGAAAAATTCTGTTATCCCATAGAGATTAAATTAAGCCAAATTACTGAGCCTATTTCCAATGCAGAAGGTCCTTTGTTTAAGCCACCAATTATTTAAGGAAAAACCTTAGAGGGCTCTTTGGCTTACTGTTAACACCAGTAAACTCAGTGGTCGTTAGCTGCATGTGTTAATTCCTATGTATGTCGGTCAAACACCTTTTAGATCGTGAGAAACCAACAAATGAACCTCGGTTTGCAATCGTAACCCTACTCACCTATCCGGATGCTCATCAGCTGCTCTGTCGGGATCAGTGGGACCCATTAGTTTTCGCCACCCAGCCACGGCATTTTGTCTAGTCAGCACCATGAACAGAGTACGCCCACTAAAAAGAGAGTAGTCAGAAGTGAACAAGCTGTTAGATAAAATGTACCGGTAAAAAACATTTGTAAACGGACTGAATTTACTTTCTTCTTAGCAGCAAGTCAATTATGGCTACACCGTTACCACCTTCTGTGTACACTTCATTTAACAATTCTCATCTCAATATTATTAGCATTACCAGTATACGAGTAATATCATCGGACTCACCCACACCTTCAAAATCATAATTAATTTTATAGGTCTTTTTCATAGCAGATATACCTGCCTTGTCATGTGACGCACCAAATCCTCATAGAATGGTTCATCTTTCAAATTACTGTAAAGTTGCTCAGCCAGATCTTCGCTCAACTGAGTATCCCTTCGAGCGGCCACGTGAAACCCAGCAGATTTGATTTGCTCAGCAATCTCGTCCCGGTTTGTGTACGCGTCCGGTTTGATTGCAGCAACCGTGTGCTCGATAGGAAAAAAAAACTGAATGTCTTTTTCCACTTCAGCTTCTGTTGTAGACCCGTGGAGTAAGTTGATGCTACTGTGAGAATCCTCTCCATTTTCTGGGCCTGGTTCAGGAGAAGCGAATCGAGCGCGCAAAGAATCTGGCGCTGTGGCCTTCGCTTCATGTACATCCCTGGGACCCAACATGTCGCGCAAGATTCCAACAGCGCCCTTAAAATCAGATCAGATCAAAAGTATCTCAGTTCACTCGTTAAAAATCATATACATATCGTTCTGTTGTGACCAGTGATTGCATTTCTGTAACATCTGATTTGACCAGTTAAGTCTGATATTACAGAAATAAGTCTATGGACAATGAAACCCACAGCGTGAGTATTTGAAGGCTTGGAACCAATGTGTTGTGTCGCTCTAATCCCCTACTGCCAGGAATCACTCTGTAGCCCAACTAGCTTATTGATTCCTGTAATTTCAACCTAGAGAGACAATCTAATCGTTGGGTCATCGGCTGGAGTCAATGGGACAGTTACTGTGTCTTCTCTCGAGACGATCAGGCAATCTCTACGTCACTCACAAGCGAATGTGGTTGGGCATTTGCATATAATTTGATTATAATTAACTTAAAGTTAACGGTTCAGTGGTCAACAATCTCATATCATGAATGCGTGGCTGGAGTGTTATAGTCATGACCGCGTCAATGGTATGCACTACCGGCGCGCTCTAACAAGAGCACAGCTTATATACAGTTTATATTAGTCAAATCCCCTATTATTTACTGATAAACAATCTGATATACTCACAAACGTCAGGCCTAATGGCGTTCTTCTGCAGACAGAGCACCAATCATGTGGCATCAGATAACTTATATTGTATTTTGTTTAATGTGTACTTTATGTCATCAAATTGTAGAGTACTGTGGTAGTTTTTGACAATTTGATGGCATCCGTGTTGTTTGAATACGACGCTTCAGCCTTGGAACACTGGATCTACTTTAACAACTTTATCAGGACAGGAAGATATGTCATGATGTGTTAACAGTCCATTCGCCTTCATCTGTGGTAAACAACGAAACATGCCGACTATAGACACCAGACAAGCAGAAACAGACAGGAAGTGAACATGCACACATTCACACCAGTTATTGTTTGGTAAAACCCCGGGTAACCCCGTGGATTGTCTCTACCACTTTTGCACACGCAACGCCGGTTGGTGAATTTGAATTAACACAACCTCGTTAGGGGCCAGTAATTTCGAATTTTGACTAGCGTTATTTTGAATGGTTAATGTGCTATAGGTGGAAATCTGCTGTCAGATCGTGTCTAGTAATTGATGTGGTATTCCGGGTAATGCCTTCGCTGGACTGAGAACATTGTCACCTCTTGTTTTAACCATTTGGTGACGTTCTCTGCTACTCACTTGAACAGTTGTTGATCAGGTCGTCCTGTGTTAGCGTTACGGTAGCTGCAGCCGAACTGGTACACAGCATAATAGACTGAATGGTCAGACGAACTGCGTCCATAGTCATGCAGAACTGGAACTTCGATGGTCTGAACCATGTACGACCACGCAACCGAACTCGCACGAAACAAAAAAGACCGTTGATCGATTAACCTATCTTAAATGGTGTGACGTCATCATGGTGTAATACTTTGGAAGACGTGTTCTTGGGAACAGAAGAAGCACCCAGTGCAGTCCTTACCATTGCTTACTTGCTATGTCGCAGCAACGTCTAGTTACTTAGTAAAAAGAGGATATGTAATGCGTCCGCAAGCTCTAACTTGCTTTGTAAACCAGAAGCAGCGAATACTGGAATGGAAGATGTATTTGTGCTTTCGGCATCTGACCAGTGTCATATCCGCCGTTTGAAATCAACCGAATTGAAGTTCACAGTCCAGGTTAACTATATCACTTGTTTCGGACGCCAACGTAGAGTCTGTCTCACTTCATGTTGCCCAATGGTGCTACTGATGGCTGGATAAAACCGCAATGCGGCAGTGAAATGACGTGGTTATGAGCTTTGGCAGATAGCGTCTTCCAAGTTAACGTATGTACACCCATCGACATCTGTGAGTGAAAACGTTCACAGACGTAGTAATTTGTGACAACCAGTAAAAAATCACCATTCGTAAAGTCGTTGACTTTTCATTGCCATGATTTTTCATCATTTTGTTTTATATTTCATTTTATACGTCTATTTGTTTAATAATCCGTTACTTCGTGGTCTACTGTCATACTCAATGGCAACCCTAGCCACTGTACTCTCCGAACGACCCAATGCCTGGAATATGCGTGCGTGTGCTTGTCCCATATCGGTAGATTTCCACAAGACCATTAATGAGTAAAAGAATATGCCATATGTCTGGCAGTTATTTCAAGTCACAAGTTTGGAATCAACAACCGATTTGACAGACGTTTCGACCAGCTTTTTCTAATTACAGCCCTATCACTGCGGTATAGGAAAATCGAAAAAAATTCAGATAAAATAGGTTTGTAGGTAAAAGTAGTAAATTTAATTGGTACAAACGGAACTCCACGCACTCTTGACATCGAACTTGATTTCAGATAGACTTTCCGCTCATCCAATATATAAAGGATGTACTAGACCCCAGTTTTGATTTTGTTAGAGCTCATCAATAATGATGTCTAATACGCAGTATTCATGAGATGACGTCATTGGGCGTTCAAACGTGAGGGCTTCGTCGTGTTTAATGTGACATCAAGACCGCGGTCTCCAATAAAAATACCTATTTAAAATGTTGATAGTATTTTGTCTCAGCCGTGACAAGGATAATGATTACTGATGAGCTGTAGCATGAGTATAAGTCGGGTCCAGCGGTTCTGTACGAGTGATTCAAACCGCGAACATCATATGATGGAGAAAGCTGTCAACAACTAAGATTGGATTTTGACTGAGATTTATAAGTGAAAATCTAGTGACGCCCAGTTCGTTTGAGCATGATACTGGGGCACGTTCAACCATTGCAGCTTGTCACTTAGCAGGTTATTGTTAGTTAACGAATGGAACGCGTTGACGTGATGAAGTGTGTGTAATAATGAAGTCAGAATCTTTTTCAATTAGATGAATGAGTTTTTCGGAGTTGCCAGGAATAACCGCGCCTATCCGGTTAAGGAAGTTCTAAAGCAAACAGCAAAGAAAAGTTTATCTCTTAGCCACTTACCTGTCTCGCTAATAACAGAGCCAAAACTGGTCCTTCGCTCATTACAGTCGTCAATTCATCAAAGTGCTTTTCGTCACGTTGCTCACTATAATACTGTTTGGCCTGCTCCTTGGTCAACTGGACTTCTTTCTGAACAGCCACCGTAAATCCGGCCTCTGTGATTCGTTGTAGAATTTCATTTTTATAAAGTGCGTACGCCTTGGGTCGAAGAAGAGCTACAGTTCTTTGAGTACCGATCGGGATATCAGCCAAGGAGGGATCAGATGGGGTTTGTGTTTCTATGCCACTCACGTCTTTCGCCAGTTCCACTACTGGTCGTGGCCGACTGACACGAACAGTTGGTGGTAGAAATTCCGGATAGAAAAAGGCCAGTTCTCTTCAACGAGAAGTATAAACATATTGTTGTGAAACATTTTGGGGGTCGTTTGTAGTAGACGATTTATCAGTTTGATGGGTTGAATACGAAGCAGCAGGGAACATTAGCACTTCGGAATGGATAAATTGGGGAGACATGAAAGAATACTTGTACGAACCAGCAAAATGTGAATAAACTTGGAGAGTTCATCCATATTAGTTTTGTGTTTCAAACAATGCAGAATGGTCTATTTCGACCTATGTTATACAAGGCTAACCACTGTGCTTCCGTGCCGCTTGTTCCAGCGAAGACAGATAGATACAACTCAAAAGTTTGACCTGTTTGAGGTACACCAGACGGATTCGGGTGGCACCTGAAGTCACCGAAATTCACATCTGCTGGTTTGAGCATACCAGACGCGGCAGCTGGGCCTGAACCTGACATCAGACTTATGTAAACCTAACCTATTAAGATGCCATCTCAAATGTATCGTTGATTAGGAAGTTAACACGGCTCTCTGGAAGATGTCCCGGTCACAGAATGTGAACTATCGTTCATTGTCTGACAGGTAGTGCGCTTCTCGCCCTAAGACACTGCTGAGTATTACCATCTTACCCCGTATTCATTTATTTCCGCTTTTTGTGGTAAAGGTTACATCGTTCGCACGAGGCCTATCTCAGAAGATTAACAAATACCACTTGTTTAGTTGACAAATGAACAGTAGCGAAAGGTAGTAGTTTAATCTTTGACGCACTTGGTCGATTGCGGCAACACGGTGTACGTGTCTACGTACCACTTCATACATGTTCACAGAAGAGGTGTGAAACACTGCATCCTGGTGGTTATTGTAATCCGGCTGCGAAATCAATTTGTTCACACAAACATATTTTGTTCAGAAGTTCATGCGTTTCAACCGTTGTAACGGAAAGAAACCGCAACCTATCATTCCGTCTTTTGATCCATGATAAAGTGAACTGGAGGTACTAAGTAAAAAAGCGGACTTTGGGAGCGCATACTTGGTAGCGAACGTAAAAATGAGGAGGTAAGCGGAAATGAGTCCAAATAACCAAAATGAAAACAAAGTGTCCTGTACTACTACCGCACCACTATTCGACGAATTAAGTTACGGAGAGTGATGTGAGCGTTGATAAGCAGATTGGGAATAACACAACGTTACGAGCAAGTTGTAATACTCTACGTTTCAACCACCTCGGGTGGCCTTCCTCAGGAGTGCGGATATCTTACAAGTGATGTAAGCAGTTAGAAAATGAAGGGAATAAACTAGTCAAATTTTTTTACCTACCGGTGTGAAGGTTCATTGGTAGTAGCACATGATATAACAGGGGAAGTGGAGTGCCGTCTTAACCTGTCGACTATTAAACTCTGTCAGTCTATAGTGTTTAGTGATGCCCATTCTCGGCCCACTGCACCTACTAAGAGTACATAGATATGTATAGTGTGAGTTGCCTGTAGTAATTTTTTGTGACAGCAGGTTCACAAATCGTTTCATTCTCGCTGGAATCCTACAACAAACTAATATGAATAGTCTGTTTCAGACTGTGTGATGATTCAATGAAAAACCAAAGAATAATCATTAGACTTTAGGCACTTTTGGAATACTGGATCAAATTCGTTTTGAATGAGACTTTTCCAGAAATTCTTGTCAGTTGAGACAAAGCGAGTAAATTTTATTAAACATCCCGTGATTGTATACAACAAATTCCTCTCTCAGCTCTTGGGTGAAGCATTTGCTTTACGTCAATGCTCTCAAGATACACTTCGCTGTATTTTAGACTTTACATTCTTATGTAGCAAGTCTGAGCAAAACAAGCATGTCTGCGCACGTTTTCGCACTGCGAAAAAGTGATTATGCCCCCAGGCGGTAGAGTACTGCAGATTCTATCGAGAAGCATTTCGGTTAAAACAATTAAAACACGGTTAATTGTCGAAAGCTTTGCCTTAGGACTGGTGTAGTGAGGACAAGCGATCACACTATACTACCCACACAACTGCTGAGTAGCCAGGCAGGAGCATGTATTTGGGTAGTAAAGTGACCAGGAGAAAAATTGGAGTGCGCCTTAGTATGAAACGATGTACTCCATACATGGGAGGTGATTAAGGTGATCGGAGTCAAGGCCGATCGGGTGAAGCTGGCGGTCCTGCGGTTGCTGCTGGTGGCCAGAGGGAAGGTGGTGCTGCAGGCGACGCCAAAGAGCCCTGTGAGGCTGGAATGGGCTGCCGCGGAAGCGGAGCTAGTCTCCGGGTTTGAAGGCTTTACTGACTGCGACGGTTCAAAGATGCCCGGATTGGACTAGAAGGCAAAACTGTCGTTCACGCCATTTTACTGAGGGCAGCAGTGTCAACATTCCCAATGGTGTTGGACCATGATTCAGAAGAACGCACGGTGGTTTATCAGTTCTTGGAGGGAATGTAACCAGCAGACCGGATCAAGCTCAAGCTTTCTCTCAACGCACTTTCGATGACGTTGGAAGGATTGGCTGATAGGAACTTGACAACTTCTGGTGGAAAGCTCCCTAACAGTTGACGAGTTGAAGGCAAGCACACTAAGTGAACCTGGCAATCTTCAAAGCGCAATAGAAAAGTTGACTCAGGAATTGGCAACTGTGATAGTGAAGAAGGAGGAGGAACGTCGTAGCTACGTGTGCTACAGATACGGAAGACGTGGGGAAGATTTTGCCTACTTTCCACAGGAAGGCCACGTTTAACTATGCGTTTTATTGATTTTTTGTTGGGCAAGGGAAATCCTGTAATAGGGGCGATCGATAAGACGACGGTTTATGTTAGGGTGGAAATCAGTGGTAGCTTGAAGTGCCGTTTTATGGGCACCAGGGAGGCGATTTCATTGATTTGGTCAAGGTCAGGGAAGACTGTTCAAGTGTATGCGATGGCCGTTCAAACACTGGGTGAATTTATCTTCGAAGTTAATGGCCTGGCAAAATGTGATGACCGAATCGGTGGCCACGTAGTCAAACAACCTTCCGTCATTTCTCTTGGCGTAGGCCAGGCTATGCTGACAGCGAATCTTCTTGACCGTGCTGAAGCCACGATTGCTGTAAAATATGTTAAACTTGTAAAGAAGTACGATGCGATTCTACTAGTGAGAAAGCGCAAACTCCAACCTGAGAAAATTGAAGCGAACTCACCCAAAGTGACACCAACCTGTGATAACCGGGTGCTGAATGAAGTGGTACGTAAAATCAGAGAACCCTTAACTGCGGATCAGGATCCATGCGGCTTTCATGAACGGGCCCAGTAAGAAATATTCATAGAGCCGAAGTAATTTCGACCATTTGATCCCAGAAGAATTCTGATACATTTGTGGCCGGAACTTGAACGACAAGTGAAAGACATGCTGAAGGGATAAACCATCGAGGAGGTGGGTAGCTTATTCGAATCTCTTGTAAGAAATCCCAATAGGAAAGTTAGATTTTGTATCGACTTCAGACGGCTGAGCGAGACTACCGTCAGTGAAGTCCTAGTTGCCCCAGCGGTGTCAGCAATCTTTGGTAAATTACAGAACGCCAGGATATTCATAGTCTTGGACTTGCGGTCTGGAAATTTACGAGTTTCAGTGAAGCAATCCCACCGAGATAAGACGACCTTCATGGTAGAAGAAAAGCAATAGCGAATCAAACGCATGCGGTTTGACTTTTGGGTTCTCCTTCAACATTCAGATGGCTAATGTTTAAACGATGAACGGATTACCTGATATTATTGTCTATGAAGATGATGTCGTCATTTACAGCGTCACCGAGTCAGAACATTCGATGCGTGTTTCAGCTGTGTTGCAGAAGATTGAACAAGCCGACTTACGAATCAATGGTCAAAAGTCACAACCGGTAAAGCAAGCAGTGGTGTCACTCGGCCATTAAGTCGGCCAGGGTAATGTCTAACTACTGCTCGAGAAACTGATGGCAATTGAGGCTACTCCGGAGCCAACATCGAAGAGAGCGGTGCACCAGTTTCCTGGTTGTGTAGGGTTATACAGCTACTTAAGCAAAAACAGCTATGACCTAGCGAGTTCATTATATGGAATATTGAGAAAGAATTGTCAGTTCCTTAGGTCAGGAAGAGCCAATCAAACGTTTGTCAAAACCCAATCATTGATGGGGAAGAGACAAGTGACCATGAAAGTGCCAATAATTGGGCCGAATGCATGTGATAAAGGTATGGGGGCTGTCTGAAGCTGGAGGGCGGTGTTGTTTTTGACCATGCAAGTGGAGAATTAGCTTCTGCCGAACGAAACTTTCCAGCGGCAGAAGCGGAGTGTCAGGTGATAGTGTGGGTCTTAGGGAAATGGAAGCCACACTTGAGAGGCCGAACTTTCTACATAAAGACCGACCACAAACCCTTGGGGTGAAAGAAATCTACGAATGACTCCTGAGGAAAGTTGGTTCATCAGGTGTTACGAGTAACTGAGCACAACCCGGCAATTCGCCGAGAACTATGTTCTTGATTCATCCTCTTGGGCGCAAAAGATGGATGAGACCCACGACGATGTCATCAGAGTTGGCGGCGTTGAACCGGTCAGTGAAGTTGGGGTCTTTTGGCTGGTGGATGTGATGGGCCTCCCTTCAGTAACCACTTTTGCCATAGGGATGGGACAAAGTGGGTCGAATTAGCCGCCACACTTAATCGACGTGCAACCACTGCATGTAGTGTGGTGATGTAACACGTAGTTGCAGATCACGAAGAACCGCTAACTATAGTGACTGAACAAGTCCTCTATTTCGAAAGTGAGGATTTCCGGAACTGTTTGAGGCGCTCGGGAGTCAAGAATTTCCGTACAACGTCGTGTTACTCTAACTCAAACGGATCAACGAAGAGAAGTATTTGCGCAATCACATGGTGGTTGGCAGCGAACGTAGGAAACTAGGAGGAAACATTACCATTGATTCCGTTGGTTCACCACGGTTCGTTACAAGAAACAACGAAGACATCTCTGCGCGAGTTAATTTATAGGTGCGTCCCGCACCTGTCGGTTGATCAAAAGATTGGCTCGTTGGACGACAGAGGGATGAGCTGGCGTGAATTATCAGAATCTCGCAGACTGGCCAACCAGGAAATGACAGGCGCAAGAGAGGTTGCCAAGGAGCAGTCGGCTTCAAGGTTATCTGGTGGACGTACTCTGTTTGAACCTAGCCAGGGTGCTGTTGCTCCGAGACCTATGAAATTCTTGACAATGCGGAGGGAACCATATGTAGTAGTGGAAAGTCGCGATCCAGTGTACCTGATTAAGAATAAAAAGAATCAGTATCCAGTTCAAGGAAGCCAGCTTTGTAAACAGTATGGCAACCCGATCATATGAGAATGCACACCAGGTGTATCAAAATCACCGAGGCATGTATGCAGACCATTGAGAACGAAGAAAGACTGAGCGACTTTTTCTGCAGATGGAACAATCGTTGCTGGAAGGAGTACAGTGAGGGCGAGCGATCGTACTATACTACTCACACTACCACTGAGTAGTCAGGCAGGAGCATGTATTGGGGTATTAAGTGACAGGGGGACAACGCTGCTGAGGAACACTACCCGAGGTGGTTGAAACGTAGAGTATCAACTTGTCCCTAATGTTGTTTTATTCTCAATCTACCTATCACTAACTGGGAGTGAAATTGGAGCGCACCTTGACATGAAATGTTGTTTTAAGTACACGAACTGGCCACTGACAACCGTAACAACCGTGAAGTACTTGAATCAGTATTATATGCAGATGTTTGCTTGCTGTGGTGCTGAAGCGCATATCCATGTGTTGATTTACTGAGTAAATAGTCCTTGCGCTATCCGTGTTCCTGGCTCAAAACACTGCAGATAAAAATTCATAGTACAGTGCGACCACTTAATTTAACGACAGTCAAAGAAAGTAATTTGTTAAATAATGTTAAGCCTAAATGAATTGCTCATAAGAATGCAAGCGTCACTGATGAGAACTTAAGTCTTAATGAAAAGCCGCTTTATCGGTTGTTAAAGAATGTCCGTGAAAATAAAGAGTTGAGAAAACACCACTAGATATGTACTGACCGCGCAGCTTCTTCTTTGCTGTCTGCAACATGGATGGCGTTTCTCATCGTGTCTGAAGCGTAATTCGCCCTCAGGCTGAAAAAGCAGGGGAGAGGACATTTTTATAATCGACAAGTAAACTGCAACTCCAAAGCTACACACTCATTCTGGACTCAACTTTGCACACTTGAGTCATTGAAAGGCAAATAAAGAACGAATGAACGTGTGATGTGTACAGCCAACGTTGATGAGCAATCAGCCTATGATCAGCACAAAGCTACAAACTTACACGACATTCCATGCAACCCTTTGATGAAATTAATAGCTAAGTGAATGAACTAAAACTATATGGGTAAATTGAGGTTGGCAAAAACAGTTTAATTATGCTATACTCGTTGAATGAACATAAAAGACGACCAATCTGACCGAACTCCTTTTAACAATGCTCTTTGGACTCAGATAAGCTCCATCGTTAAGGTTTTCACCACCATCAGGCGGTTTGGCAACTTCGGTTTTGGCTGGATCTGAACCAGCGACAGAAAAAGCATGACCAAACGCAGCAAGCGCTCTACCACCTGACCTACGAGACCACACAAGGAGCTCGGAAATTTCACATCTGGACTCTGTTATCCATCCGTCCCAATGTCTAATAAGGAATCCACCAAACGATCCAGGGAATTGACAGCATCAGGCAGTATTTCTCAAACAATTTACACTGGAATCCCCCAGCGCCACTGCTGAGCATGGGAATTTTATTACTCTTAAGAAACAGATTCCAGGTTTGAAATTTCCGAGCTGTCGATGCGGCTTCTTAGCTCAGCTGGTTGACACTTTAAGGCATACTGTTTCTGTCGCTGGTTCGAATCCAATCAAAGCTTTGAATTTTCACAGTTAGGTCTCATCTAAGATTTGTATTCTTTGTTGGATTGCAGCCAGCAACAAGGACCGCCAGTAGTCAAGCGATTACTGCTGAGTCAACTAGGCTACAATGTCAAGTCGGGACCCCAGATTGCTCAAAGTTGTTCACCCACAACACTCACCATCACTATTATCATTATTATTTGAAGTTTCCAGTGGTACTCGTGAGGACTGTGGAGTGAGCTGCCGTTGGTCATGATGGTGGTCTACGAAGTGACAGACTAATCAGAAACACAAAAGTGTAGACGACAGAAGGAAACAAGGAGGGAAGGGAGGAAAGGAAGAAAACAGTATAATTTCAGAGTGGTGGTTTTCAATTTGATTCTGATTTGTGGATCAGAAACCCGGTCCATTTGTGACTGTCAATATTTGACCGTCATTCTGCGATAGTTTACTTGTATCAAGTGGACTGAACGTGTGAGCGAAGGTCCACTGCCGGACATTCGGAGACCCACTTGTCTTTTGTATACTTATTATTATGTTAAATGAACAAAAGCTTCGCAATACGAATTTAAGTTAGCTGATTTCAGGTTTTGTTCACTTCTGTGCAACTTGAGGAGTCCAGCCAGGAAACTCAGTCATGAAGTATAAGCTTATGGATAAAAAAGAACGAAAAATTGACGGTGAAACCTTACTGCTAATCGAATAGCACATCATTTTCAGCAAATAAATGTCTGAACATATGTACAGACGTTGCTGCCTCATAACAAGTGAATACAGCAGATCTTTATGCTCACGCGATAAGGCTTCAATGAAATGAAAAGATATACAACTCAACGTGCAAAACGAAACTGAGAATACTCCTCTCCTGATATCTTTATACCTAATGTTAACCAGTTCGCCCAATAATTCCTTAAATTCGGTTTGTCTGTTTTATGGTATGGTCTGGCCCTCCGCCTATCTCTGGACTAGTCTAATAGCAATGCTTCCTCTTCTCTTAAGGCCTATTAGACAATTAGTCATTCACTGAATTATCACTGTCTTTAAAGATGCTGATGATGATGGTGATGGCGTTCATGATGATGACAGCGTTGATGATGGGGAGGAGGAGGAGCAGAAGAAGAAGTAGAGGGAGAAGGGAGATAATGACAGTGGTGATGCTGATTAACAGATATAACATTAGTGACAGTTATATGAAAAGTCAATGTTTACAGGTAGGCAAAACGGGTGAGAAACATATGTGGATGGTTCAATCATACACCAAGGATGCTAACCAATTGTCTACTACGTCAAACACTAAGTAAATATATACAAGCAAGTTAAAGTAGTTTCAGGGAGGACAAATGATTTAGTATCAGAAAACGAAGACAGCCACTGGTAGGTAAGGTTCGTCCCTTTATTTTGCTTCTGGTGACTTAAACAGTCTTTAGTTAGGTACGTTAGGAGAGACAACAGCTAGTTAGATGTAGTAACCCGAATATTCCCGCCGTTCAAATGAGCTGTCTGTACAAGTAAAACTAATGAAGCAAGACAAGTGAAGGCCGTCAGAAGCTATCTTGTGTAGTGCCCTTTCCACTTGTTTGAAACTCGATGGTGTTCTCTAAAGCGCAAGCAAACTGAAGTTGTATACTGGAGTTTATACATGGGGGCTTCATTAGAAATGGGAGCCATCCTTGTTCCCATTTACGTATAATGAGTATGATGAGTTTATTTTCGATTCCTGTGTATATGACACCTGCATCTTGATATTTCACATACACGCATTGATATGTAAATGTGTATGCTGAGTTTCGATTGGTGTTTTAGTGCTATGTATTCTTGATATAAATATCTGATTACATCAAAAACAGGATATCGCAAATGGATAGGTTTATAAACAACGGAACAACAGCCGCTTTGGTGGGTGAAGATTACATGAAACACCGACAAACTCGTGCTCAAAAGCAGCTAGTTCGAACCCCAGCTTTAAAAATGATGAGGTAATGTACAAGCATTGCCACTGAATAAAGTTTCCAGGAAATCAGGCACTTGCTTTCAGAATCCTATGCAACTGTCAACATATTTCGTGACGATCAAAACTCTCTGGAATTGGACTGGTCAATGAAAATAACGTACTCTAAGCACTTGGCTGCTTATATACAATGGTTTACTTGCCAAATTATGCATGTGGTTAAGCTTGAAGGCTAGCCAGCACGTCGTCGTTTCTGTCCATTCAAACTGAACCAGCATTTCAAATATACTGGTGGTTGAAACCAGATGAACTTTCCAGCACGTAATATGAGGAATGATAGCGTGGTCGTGTAAGCAAGCACACGACTGACACAAGCATAACATGGTTTCAACAGAGGTAAACTCCGGGATAATATCACATTTTGTCACCACTTACCTGAGTGTTTGGAAGATATAAAGGATAGAATATTACTAAATTCTTACAAAGCACCTTATTCACCCAGTCAAAAGGTAATTTGCGCATGTTTCACAAACTTTACCAAGCTTATGTAAAAAACACGTTTACACAAAACAGTGTTCGTAGCCAGCTTCGTATAGTGACAACAGGGCTACTAAATTGCAGCACGTAGAGTAACATTCTAGATACTTTGCACAAGCCACAAATAATCACGCCGTTTTGGTCATACAAAAGTATGATGAATGTCGTTATGAAGTGATGATCCATTGTTGACTAGTCTGGTTGTGTTTCCCTTGTCCCCATAACAACAACGACTAAATATGATAGTGACTTCTACCCATAAAGGGCCAGGAATGCAACCTCACTTCTTACACACTCCATAGTCTACCTGGCCGTTTCACAGCGTACGAGACTGCAGCTATTAAGTTCGGAAGAATACTGGTTACAGTGTTGAAATATGAATAAACTAGTCTGTCTCCAGCCAAGCTTGTGCACTGTATTGTGGTGGTGGTTTTATTAATGGATTGTGAAAAAAACTTTTCTAGCTGTGATAATCGTTGACATTTTTCTACACTACTCCGGTGTCAGCTTCAGAAACAAGAAAAATACGGTCACTCATAACACGCAATAAATCTTTGGTTTTTATGTTGTACGACTACCATACGTTTACACCTTCGAACGTTATAGTAAACTTTCGCATATGAACATAGCTCATAATTCAAACAACTTTATGGGACCTAAAGTTAAATATGGATCATAATTTCCCTGAACGGTTTTAACTTCACGGTGGTGCAATATATACACGGTTGATACCCTGTACAACGAAGATCACGGTATCGGCTAACCTCAGCATTTTGAAGAGTCTTAACAGAAAGTTGGTCCACGAAAAATTTCTTCACTTTATCGTCTCTGAACTTAACTTAACTTTACTGTTCAGTTTTCCCGCTGTGCGATAAACGCACAAAAGTATTTTAGTATTTTATCAGTATTACCATAAACTCAGACGCTCGTTGAGCTCAAAAGGTTAAATGAGCGGCTTTATGATTGTTGGGAGGCTTTTCTCCTTGATTTTGTCTCAATTTCTTGTTCAGTAGGGCTATCGATTCTTTTTGAGAAGAAATAACCGAATAATCCGGTTTCAGTGAAAAAGAGGAGAAAATAAACGTTGCGAACCTCTGCCCTCGATTATAGTTAACGAGAAATGATTACTGAATCGTGTTTACCTTTTGACGAATTACATCTGAAGTTATCTCGTTTTTGGGTTGATCACCCCAGTTGCTCATAATGGATTAGACAGCTCTAACAAACATGAATCAGTGGAAGACTAGCTGTGAACAAGCCGGGTTTTTTGTTAACTGGGACTGAGCTCGTTGTGGATCAACATGAGACAATTGTTTATCCGGTCAGTCACTTCAAGGCTCTATCGAATTGAGTAACTTATTCCAGTAAACCTCACTGAATGATAAGAAGGGTAAATAATGCTACCAAAATCAACAACATTTTTATGTAATCACCGTTTATTTGTTTGGCAGTCATTTGGCAATAGTTCACATGAGACAAGAAAAAGTGCCAACCACAATGAGTTAAGAAGGTCATTTAAAACAGGAAGTCTAATCCAACTCCACCACAAACATTAAGTATAAGACTATCGCAAAGGTGAATCGATTGCTGGAGGAAGTTTGATGGGAAATATCGCCTTTTATCATCCATAAATAGTGTTGTTGATGTTCAGTTATTTACCATTGCTGCATTTCGGTTGAAACAGTTGAGGCGGTTGCACCACTTATTCATGTTGTCATAACTGTAACAAATTGTAATTTGTTACACCCGTTAGTTGCTTCGTGTGTTATGCACAGCAATAGACATTTTCTTTCGGTTTTCAAACCACTGAGGTTTGCAGACCGAAAAAAACATAACAGTCGCATAATGACTAGGAGATGAAGTCTGCTAAATAAGTTTTGATGTTTGCGTTTTTTATTGTTGTAGACCATCAGTGGTTGAATATCCATTTTGTATCATGCAAATTTGCTGATAGTATACCCTCGGCTCATTTTGGTAACTGAGTTTGGTCAAAACACTGAGCTGTATCTTTTGCTCACTATTAAAATTTTCACTCTGCTTTTGGAAACCGTTGAAAAAGCTTAGTTGTTGCTTAATAGACTTCGACATCCGTTTAAGTATCTATAATCAAATAGGCTTTTGGCGAACGCCTGAGAATGTAAAACAAAGGGGTTAACGTCAAACAACACGTCTTTCCGCTCTCACAGTGTAGTTCCTCAACTAACTTGGTTTATTCAGGTAACTGTTATACTTTTGTGCATGCTGTGTTGTTAAGCGTGGCTTGTAGATTACTTGGCTTGTAGATTACTTGTCAATAATGCCTAGTTGTCAGAAAAAACGTTATTTTAGAACTGGATCTAAACCAGAGTTGTGAAATACTTTTTGTAACAGACTGTATAAAATGAAGCCAGTCGTGAAGTGGCTAATTTGGCTTCACTTTAAACCCATAGAGTTTAAACACAAGCCTAATGACTCTTTTTTGAAGAGAGTGGCTGGGAGATTTGTTTGAACTTGAGGGCTGTAAGCAAATGGATATCGTCCGGTTTGTATCAATCACTCTAAAACCAAACGATCGTGAGCTGAACGTTCATCTGTTCATTTATATACAATGGCCATGACAGCGGCCAAAGGGCACCGTGGTTACAGCTGTCGTTTATCGCAAAACTGACGTGGATTAACCTAGAAGAAGAAAACTTCAACAAAAAGGCTATTTAATAACGGTGCGCATAACTGCCCTGCAACATTCTGTGGTTTATAAGCACATGTTGCAAACCATCTTACGATTAAACACCAGGAACACACTTAACACACAAGTATAACTTACAAAGTACAATGAAAGTTACTAACCGTGAAGAAATCTCTTTCAGCAAGACCCTTCGTCGTTTATTCAACAGAAATACATTAAGTTTAAGTTATCTTCGGATTTTTGTCTTCCGTCTCTCACATGCATTCAAATTTGTCTAACAATCGACAACACCGACCGACTTATTATGTGTATGTGAATAAGAAGGTATTATAGGTGATTGCAATGCGAAAACCAAATATCGAAAAGGAAACACAGCTACACGAAAATCTTGAAACCGATGATTGATTAACTAACTTGTTTTAATTCAGAGCTACACAACCATGTTAATTTTAGTAATATATTTCAGGGATAAAGCATACTTATAATTCCGTTTGGTTTTCACCGGTCTATCTTTGAAATGAGCACTTATTTCCGATATTTTCATTCAACAGTAATGGAGCCATGCGATGAACATGACTGATATGCCTTGTCCCCTTTTGTTATTTAACTGTTTTATTATGCTAATATCCTGTACGAGTAAAAACATACGACTATAAAGCATACTTTCCATGTTATTGTGCTGGATAGTGTTTTGCGCTTCTTATGTGTCCCATGCTTATCTTATGAAGTTCAATTCTACTTACAACATTTGGCGTCGCACTTTAACACACTTCACATTGACTACTGAAATGGATCATTTATCTACTAATTCGAATGCGCGAGAAGTGAAAGATTATTTGGAGGGATTTGACATTTGGTGTCTCACAAAATCTTATTTGGGCGAGAAGAAGAAAGTCGCTTTCTTTCTACATTCCATTAGCATGGGAGCTCATGCACTTATCAAAAACTTGGCTTTCCCGGAGTCACCAATCAAGTTTTTGTCCAACGCTAAGAAAAATACCTCTTCAACATTTCAAACCGGTCAGTTTTGTAACGTTTGAGACAGCCTGGTTTGATGTGCTGATCCGGTCAAAATCCCAATCGATACTTGACTTCGTCCTAAAATTGCAATCGCAAGCAGCTGAGTCTGAATATGGCATCCAGTTAAATGATCATCTACGTGATCAAATGACTGCTGATACTAACTTACCACAGTTGCAAAAGAAAATTTTCTTGCGCCACGATCAGAGGTTTCAAAGTATTCGTAAAGTATGTGAACAGTATGACGATATAAAAAGGTGACGAAGAATACTGAGGTTGTTCTGTGCAATTATTCCAAAGAAAATAATCCAATGCTGAGACAAGATAACACATTCAAACCGCACACTGATTTCCGTGCGCCAAGGACATTCTCTTAGCCTTCTAAAGAAAGTAATTCAAAATTGTTTCGACAAAAATTCGGGGAATGCGCATCATGTAGACTTAAGTATTCTCGGTATTCGTGTCCAGAAAGACAAGCAAAGTGCTTAAGCTTTGGAAAATTGGGTCATATCTAGTCAGTATGTCACTTAACTACAAACTCCAGCTTGAACTCGCAATTATTGACTGATGAAATTTCTACTTTCTGTCTACGTGTTTTGTCCAAAAACAATTCTCGTGTTTTAGAAACATTAGTATCTGCTTCTGGCAAGATTCAAGAGTTCATTCTTGACATCGATAGTGTTGAGTCGATAATCTCGCATTCTGACCTAGACGTGTTGTATCCTGATGCTGTTCTGCAGCCCACACAAGCTACTATTCGTGGTATTACTGGTCATTCATTACCTTTTGTGGGCTGCTGCACCGTATCGGTGAAGCTGCCCGATACTGTCTCTACTGATTGTCAAGTTCTATTGTCAAGTTCATGTCCTTCTATTCTTGGACTTAAAGTTTTAGAACTGCTACATTCTGACATTTTTTCTACTGACACCAGTGAATGAAGTAAACATTGAACAACTTACAGTAAACTGCTCTATAGAGCAGTCCATTGTAAGTTGTCTTGTAAGACCGCAGGGGAAATGCGAATACTAAAATTGAAACATGAAGTTCCTGGAGACCCAGTCTTTCTAAGGAGACGAATAATTCCATTTGGTTTGCAAGAACCTGTGCGCAAAGAATTGCAATCCATGTATAACAAAAAGTAGTAACACCTGTTGACTTGTCAAAATGGACGACGCCAATAGTGACACCATTAAAAGCTGACGAGATTACGCCGAGAGTTTTTGGTGACTATAGGTTAACGTTGAATACACACCTACTACAACGTACCTGCATAATAGGAGAACTCGGAGATGTGCTCTGTTGACTGTGACTACCACACCACTCGGACCGTATCGATACAATTTTCTACCTTTTGGTTTGAACGTTTTGCCAACTGTACTTCAGGATGTCATGAATACAATTACTAAAGACTTAAATGTTAAAGAAAACTATCAGGATTATGTTATTGTTCATGCGTTTGATAAGCTTGCCCACGATTATTGCTTTCTTTCTCTGTTGAGACGATTCTTTGACTCCAATATAGCCGTTAATCCGAAGAAAGATAATCTTTCAGTTTCTTCTTACTCATGCCTTGGTTCCGTTGCTGATAGCTATGGCTTCAAACCAAGTTTGCAGCGCTTAGCCCCACTAGTGAATGCACCGTCACTGACTAACCTTCCTGAACTCCGTTTTATTTTTGGTGCGGTCCAATACTACTCACGTTTTATTCCGAACTTCGCTCAATGTGCTACTTCTTTGTTTGATATGTTATCCACCAGCAATTTTCTTGACCCAATAAACACAAGATAACGCTCCGCACTTTACTCAGTCATCTTCACACTACTCCTGTTTTGAAACCGCTCTCCGTCAAGGATCATTCAACTGTAATTACGGAAGCTCCTCCCACTGGAATAGGTGCGATTCTTGAATCGTATAGTAGACCCTTCAGGTACCTTTCACGTCGTCTGTCTAGAGCAAACCCTGGGTAGTTCCACATCCAACGTGACGTCCTAGGGGTATATTGGGCTGTCAGAAGACTGCATAAGTGTCCTTTTGGTCTACCGTGCACTATTGCAACAGATCACGAGGCTTTAAATTTCCTGTGTCATCCTAGCAAATTGCTGGCAAAGTCATCTACTGCCATGGTGCAAAGCTGGAGCATTGCTGTTAGCTCCCACAATTACACAGTTATTCATTGTATTTCGAAAATAATTACCCATGTTGATTTCTTATTCAGAATTCCGTAACCGAAGTCGAACCCTTAGAACGCTGACTGTTTACTAATTCAACTACTGGCAGTAAACAGGTATGCACTTTGGTACGACAGTGGTAAATTCTTCAGTCCTGTTTGCTCTGCATTAAAACGTGGCTGAATACAACAGGAGCGGCGTAGATTTCCCGCGCTTTACTGTCGCCGGGAAAGTTTGTCTATTACTCCGAACGGATTATTGTATTTTGACGATCATGTTGTAACTTCACGGGCTTGTCTTGCGAACATTTAGCAGCTGACAAGATGAGGTCACTTGCATGGTTATCTTGTTGGTGGCAGGGACTAAAACCAAACACTGAACTGAACGCAAAAAATTGTATCAAATTTGTGCACATGATCTATGAGAAGCAATCACGATGGCTCCCATGACCTGTTACGTTTGAAGCATTTTGAAGAGTTCACGCTGACTAATGTGGTTCTTTTCTGAGGAAATACTATGATCTAGTGATTATTCATGCTTACTCAAGATGGCCTGGAGCCTTTCTGACGAAATCACCTAGTGCAGACTTTAAACAACATAAGTGGAGAAAGTATTCTGTCGTAAGAGTATACCTGCTGTTTTGTTCACCGACAATGGTACCCACTTCACTGCGAAGTCTCTCGAGAAATAGATTAAAGGACTTGGATGTCGACATTTGTTTAGTGCTCCGCAATATTTGCAGTCCAATGGACTTGCAAAAAGGTTTTTTGTTCGCATGCTGAAGTCTGCAACTGCCTCTTCAACACTGGACTAATTTGTGGAACTTGATGGAGAAGTTGATAATTTTCTCATGCAACACATAAACACATCACATTCGGTAAGTGGAAAGAGTCCCTCAGACCTTTTCAAATCCCGTTCTCTACACACAAGTCTTAACTGTACAAAAACGGCTGATGTTACGTTTTTCAAAGACAACAATTTACGCCCTGCTAATGAAATAGTTCTTTCATCTCACGAAAATTGCATGGTCATTATTGTTGACTTGAAGAACCTGTCTTGCCACCGAAAGCATGTTGACCAGGTTGAGTTCAATCCTAGAGGTCAGTCTGGTGAAATAAGCACTGTTGTTCCAAATTTTAAGTAGTCATTTATATGTAATCCTGATGCATATGAAGGAAACGACATAATTGAAGCATGAGCTATTTCTAAAATAAATGAAACACTTGAAGAACCGAGAGTCAGAAGATCTAAACGTTCGGAATCCAAACTAACACGGAATTGCAGATGTCTACACACGCATTAAGGATGTGGTGAATGTGATAAGCATTATTAGTATGCCTTGTCCCCGTTTGTTGTGTAATTGTTTTAATATACTGATATCCTGTACTAGTAAAAACATACGACTCTGAAGCATACGTTGCATGTTAGTGTGCTGGATAGTGTTTTGTGCTTCTGACACGTTCCATTCTTATCCTATATAGTTCAATCAGAATCACAACAAGCAATTTTTAGTTCGATTCTAATAAACGTGCAAAATTAAGCAATCACTCTCTGGCCACAATTTTTGTTGAATTTTTTCTGTGCCTCACTTATTTTCCTACTACCACGACCCAACAAAGGCCGGTAAAGGTAAGTCACTGCAAACAACTTATGATATGTAAAGTTTGGATCCATATGGTTATCAGATAACTAACTTTGGCCTGAAAGGACACGAGCGTCGAGCAAATAATTCACGTAGATTTCATCAACTAGATTCTACCTAACATAGGATGCTAAAGTGTCCAGACGCTTGGTGAAAACAATAGCGATTATTCCACTCAGCCATAGATCATAGTTCGTAGCGTCTACAATAAACACTGTTCTTCTATACATAATTTGTTGTATATCCTTGAAGTTTTCAATCCACCTCCTCCTTCTGCTTTAGGAAGGTTGTTAATTTGCTATTTTCTCTCCGGAGTTATACCGTTTATAAATGGTTTTTCTTTCTTGCATCTCTGGCCTGACGCTCTTCCTCCGTACAACCTGTTTCATAAGATGAACAACAATGCACAAGATCAAGGCGCCGAATATTTTTGATGGTCGTTTGCATTTTGATGATAAAAGATCACTAGTGGTGCGTGTTTGTTGGATTATTCCGACGAGCGTTTCAGAAAGTAACGATTGTTTGCTTCGTGGCAAACCAAACTTGATCGCACTCACCACGAGTTTTTCGCATCGACTTCTAATATCTTTGATTCCAAAATTTCTTTCAACTCTTCAGCAACACCTTCTACTCCTTTCACACACAGAAGAACTTCACTCGGTCCAGACGTCATGAACTCTACAAGCTTTTGGAAATACGGCTCGTCTTTCAATTTCTCGTAGAAATTTTCTGCTTCGTCTTTTGTGAACGTATGCTCTTTCCGTTCAATGATTTCAATTCCTTTTCCTTTCAGCTGGAAGAAATTATTTTGACCGCCTGTTCTAATATCAAATTACGTCACTGATAATTTCGTCTACTCTTCCAGATTTTAAAATGTCAGGTTTCAGAAGAGTAACTGCAACCTCCTGAGGGACTTCTAAAAGGCACTCGGTTTACTCCGTTTATAAAAGCCCACCTTCTTCTTCTTCCTTCCTTCTGCGTTCGTCCGCTTCTGCTAATTCTTTGGCTAATAAAACTGGATCTTCGATCTATTGAAAATTCGAAATTAACGAACATAGATGTTGTTAAACTCACTTCGACTCTTTCAGCTTCACCCCTCAGTACTTCGTGTTCTTTTTTAAGCTTCTCGAGTATCGTTTTCTCGAGTACTGGTGGATTCGCACCCCTCACAGCTGCAACCAAATGACCACCCTAATATGTCTCCAACGTGAGAAAAATTCTGAAGTATTTACACCAAAAAACAGAAAGCAGGGCTCGCATTTTCCAATATACTTATTCAGCGATCCTACATCACCCGCTTTTGCAGCCGCAAAATTTAGTAGATCATCGTTCAACTCAGTCTTAATTCTTCTGAATAGGCCTATAACTGCCTTGCATGGCCCACACCACTCCTGATATATGTCAATGACTAACAGGGGTAGATATTTCAGCATGTTTCAAATCACCGATTAAACCCTTCCTCTGAAGAACATTCTCCCACTCTTCTTGCGTTTCTATTTCTTCTTGTAGCACAACCTCCACTTTTTTTTTAGCCATTACAACTTCAAAAGTAGGACACCAATCACTATGACGGCCTTTGTTGGCGAATGATTAAAACAAAACAATTCATCTTAATTTCACTTTAGTTCAGGAACCCATGCATATAATCATCGAATCGCGTCTATACTATCGTTTCTAGGGGGATTTGTTCTAACGCGGCTTTCTGGTGGTGTCTGTTTTACTTGTTTTGTTATACTGCATCAATTAAAATGGTTACGCGGTCGCAATGATTTGTATCCAAGTTATCGTTTTGGAGAGTCGGT
>QNGE01004328.1:0-63721 GCA_008508345.1 Paragonimus westermani
AGGAACTCAGGTCTAGCAGTCAAGCCGTATTAGAACGTTTGGCAAGGGAAAGGCGCTTTACATCACACATCGCTTTGCATAGTATTGCAGATGAATTTAGTATGATCTTGATCGGCTGTCTGATTATATGGTACGATTCAACAGAAGCCCACTATATAAGTGCCGCATACAACCTCAAGTTTAATCCCTTGAGTCTTGTTTGATCGATGTGCAGTCTTTCTGTGTTGTAGTCTAAACAACAAACGCTTCTCTTAAACAGCCAAGGGATCGACTCGATTGCCTTAAGTCTGACTTTTCTTCACATGTCAGGTGAATGGTTTGAGAGAAGACTGCCTCGTTCGTTCTCTGACGAATTTTACGGTAAAGCACGATTTCACTTTCCGTTATTATTGATGCTCGGTTTCATTTGCATATGTCCGTAGAAATACCACGGAACAAAGTATAATTTTGGTGCCACTGTTTAGCTGTTCTATTTGAGTCAAACCGCAAATTCTCTCTTAACTCTGTCATTTTTTCACTTATAAAATGTAAACGTTTTAGTTTTCTCCAACTTGATTCAGCTATTGGGGGCAGCCGTAAAGAGCATAGTTACTTGTGAGTTACAGTTAGCTCTGATAAAAATTACTGGTTAATGTGAAGCCAAATTAAGAATGTCAACTATCGGCAAAGAAAGCCCCTCTGGATTTTAGTCATTCCGATAATTTCGTCGATCTTTAAAATGAACTTCGTGTAGCTATAAAATGCCTCAAACGGTTTCGAAATGTGTATCTCTCAACCTACCTTTTAACAGTGACCATATAACCAGCGATATAAAGCATAACTTACAATCTTTCTAGAAGCCCAGTTATCCTGAAACTGATTCTTGCTTTTTGCTGTTTAGTCGAAGAATTATAGTTGATCATACTGCCTCCCAGTTAGATTATCATGTTGCGCGCCCCTGAGATTAATCATATATTGATATAACAGAGCGGACCTTAGAACAGCAGATATTTGAAGCCTCTCTAAGGGGTTAGTCAAAACAGAGACACATCTAAGAACAAAATGTGAGTATATCAAATGAATCTTATTGACTTCGGATGTGAGGCTTTTCTTCGAGATCGGTCGCTAAGTGGCTATCATCAAACCGTGTAATATATTACGTAAGACACTTCAAGTTACTCGCGCTCAAACAGGCTTGATGGATCAAAAAGTGTCGTAAGACTCACTCTCTGAGGGATTCAGACGTATTCAGTTTTGCTTCGGTTGAACCGCCAATTTTCTGCCAGGAAAATTTTATTCGGGCAAACAATTCAAATCTCGAGAGCCATATACGCGTTGCCTAGACACATTGTGACTTACATAAATTTGGCCGGTGGAAAGGAAAGAACTGTTAACAGGTCACAAAACTGGTTTTCATACTCTAACTAGAGACCAAAATCAATGGCACATTCGTGCATTATTAAAACGGGAACAAATTAGATGAACACTGCGGTGACAATTGTTTCCACTTAAAGAGATAAAAGTTTACCTCTAAAGAGAACCTTTAGTTTTTCTAGTTATAAATCTGCGAAACTGTTCAGCGTGGACAATGTGTTAACAAGAAACAAGGGGCCTTGCAAAAGTATGTTGACTAAATTTAAATTGCTATGGATGGAAATGATGGGCTGCTTCCCAGTTGCTCATCACGGATAAAGTTTCCTTAGTATGAATGCAGTCTACTTTAAAACGATAAAATTCTTTGGTTGAAGTGAATCCACACGCAGATCAAAATTAACAGTACTCAAATGTAGAGAAATAACACAAATTTGCCTGTCTAACCAGATACCGTGAGTCGCATGGTCCGTATGACAAAACTATTACTGAGGCATAGTTTATGGGAATATTCATACGAGGTTGTGGTTGAGCGTTTGGGTTTGTTTACTCAGTCACTCCTTTTGTGAATTTAATGCGATTTTGGTTAACACGCTAGTCTCACAAGCATGACGGTCCGAGTGCGAACTCCGGTCCGGACAAGGGTAGGCACTACTGACGAGCTCTAATATGAGCAAAATTGGAATACACTGCTTGCGTTTAAATTGTGCTAGGCGAGAGTTTTGTCTGAATGCGAAAGCTGCGATCAGGTGTGGGTGTTGTTCAGTTTGCAGTAACCTAAATCCCCGAAACTCCATTACTTTGGGAATAAGACCAAACACCAACTGTTTGTATTTTTTATACAACCGTCACTATTGCGTTGACTGAAGTCAAATATACTTCTGCAACGCAGCACTTAGTCTTGCCTATTCATAAGCTCATGTGACCATTCCCAGTCTGATATGAACTGTAAAACGTTGTGTGAGCTGAAGTCGAAGGATTATCGCCTCAACATAGGATTCTTTGAATATTCACAGAGTAGAGGAAGCTGAGAGAGCCTGTTTTTACAACTGAACAGGTAGTGGGAGGGTTAGAAAGACTGTTTTATTTCCGGAGTGTAAGCTGGGAGAAGAAAATCAGACGACATTAAACAAATTAAAAACCCGGACTATGGCCATCAAGCATGCTACAATTTCACTACACCATAGATCAGGTAATATCCGGCCAGCATCAACACTGTGAAGTCGAGAATGTCTTAGTTATATCGCAATGATTCTGATGATCAGATTGCCTGGAGGTCCTGTGATTTTGCGAGAATGTGTATCGGGCCTGCGTTTGAAGTCATGTATTGATGACCAATCTGCCATAAACTCTACTTGGTAGTTCCGGATTGAGCACACTGTACGAAGCAGGCGGTTCACTTCTGGTTGCAGCTTTAGCCAGTTATTCTTGAGGTGTCAATCTTCGCAAGCTACAAGCACTTTCATGACGAGATGTTGGGGTCGACGGAAGATCCCGTAAGCCAAAACAACTTCTGCCGAATGTGCAGACAGGGTGTTATGAACTGTTTCATCTTGTGCAATCTAACAGAGTAGGATGGAGAACAGTGCCGAAGCCTGTTATTTAGCATGCCTTTGTACATTCTTGAAAAGCGTAACAGTTCAGAGGACAGGCAATGGCGAAAAACCTGCGCTTTGGCTGCATTCGGACCAGCGACAGAAGCAGCGTGCTCAGACGCTACAAGTGCTTTACTATTTTAGCAACGGGACCATTACGGAGGGTGGGGAATTTCAAGTTAAAACTGAATTACCAGCCCAGCCCATCGTGTCATAGCGAATTCACCAAACGACTCAGTGGGTGGATTAACCAGGCAGAATTCCCCGATCGATTCAGGTCGAAATCCACTGACGTCATTAATGAGAATTAAGATCGTATAACTAAGTAGTGTAACAGATTTAATGAGTTTAGAGGAGACTCGACATAAAATAATTGGGATATTCCAATGAACAATCAGTCTAATGGATCATCTGGTGGATTCCATGTGACACGATGGGTTGGGTGGATAGTCCAATCAAGAGGTGATATATCTCAACCTTGAACATGGTTCCGCAGCTATGATGGTGGTGCAGTTGTTGCATCTGACCGCGATGTTTCTGTAGCTGGTTCGAATATAGTCAAAGTGCAGGCTATCGCGATTGGGTCTTCTCTAAATTTTCAAAATTCTACGGTAGTAAATGCAATATTCTCCACGGAGCAGAGACGATAAGCCTAGGTAGTTAGTTCATAAAGGGGGCTTATTAGCATATTAAACATAATGATGGAACAGTCTGAGTGAGATCGCCTGAACTGTCTGGTGAGGAACCTAAGTACCGCGTTGGTTTTCTCAGTCATTGGCATTATTTTGGAGGCAGGGTAAAGTTAATTGGGGCAACCGTACCCGAGTGGCTTCCCAGATATAAACTTCTGTAGAGACGTTGGCGGAAATGTATCACTTGGTCTTTGGTCATGTTAAACAGAGGCCAATTTTCTGTGGTCAAGCATTTTACCATATTTCAAACGTTCTGGAGGTTATAACCTCTAGTTTAGTCTTCTAGTATAAGATCTTTTTTGCATTCAGCATATGACGACAACGGAGAACTGAAAAGCAATGGCATTTCAGGAATAATTAAAATACTGGGCAGAAAACTTGACTTGGAATCTTGAGGCGCACTACTCAAACTCCCCACTCAGTATCATATTTATGATGCGATCTAAAGGGCAGTAGGTAAGCCATAAGAGCGGGGGCTTTACGTGCCATAACTACAAAACCTCAAGCACATTAAATATTCTGCTTGGTCGAAGGCTTTAGATATGTTTGCAAATTTCTTCGTTAACTGAGTCATACATCAGTTGCTTTTATCACGTCTTGTCGAACAAAACATATGTTCGTAACACACGACAGTTCTTTTTAAAACACGTACTGGCCCTCAGGCAACAGTGCAAATCGGAAAAGATACTTAAGTACCCGGTCGTTAATCACGCTTCTCGTGACTTTGGGAGCAACCGATAATAGTGCAATCGGCCTTTAATTACCCGGTTCATTTTTATCACTTTTTTCAGAACAGCTACCACTGTGTATATATTCTGGACCTACAGAAGACGAGGCAGAGACCTGAAGACTTGTTTTCATAAAACGTTGATAGACCTTAGACCATGGTGTGCGATTTAAACGTAGTTGTTCTCGTGACCAGTGGTGGTGGTGGTGGCACTTTTAAGAAATCACTCTGTGGAGCTGGTAGTGAACACACTCGGACGTTGGCTGCGAACAGTGCTAAGAACTATATTTGAGGCAGGCATCTCACCTGAGTTGTGCACCTGAGAGTTTGCTGGGCGGATTTGGAAGGTAGGTGAAACAATGCAGCAAGACAGCGTTCATGTTTGTCAGGCCGCACAGTTTCTGCTGCTGTATCATGGGCTATAGAGGATTTACTGTTTTCTATTTCCCTTCAACTGATATACGTGCCAAGGTTTGTTTATGCACTTGAGTCGTCTAGGTTGCTTGACCGGAACATATCCACCGACGATTTCAGTCACATCGTCGACCGTAAGCTGCGAGTGATCATCGAATGGTGCATGCTGTGGGGCAACAGGCCAACACAAAACGCTATGTTTTATGCTTGGAAATAACCGGTCCGCTTTGTGGACCCTCATTACATTTTTTCGAGTCGGAAGAATACTTTCACTGCATCTACGAATCTGAACATGTCTAAGCAGCCACTACAACAAAGACAGGGCATTGTTATGTAAGTCATTCATGATTCATTATTTAGGTTATAAGTTAGCCTTGCGGGCCTCTATGAGACCCTCCACCGTGTGAAGTACCTAAGATTTCCATTTAAGTGAGAATTCATGTCTGTATCTTCGACCTCAAAAGCAGCTGGGTAAGTTTACTATGAATCACAGTGATTTGAGAGTCACTTTCATGGTAACTAAAATCACCTATTACCAGGATCTTCGGGTATCCTGCAGAGACCAACCTGCGTATGAAGCCAGTGAGCAGACAGTCGATGATGGACGAGGCAGACGGGCGTCGTCAAATCACATTGATCACAATACTGGGTAATCAGATACAATGAACAGTACGCCATACGGTTCCAGGCGAACTCAGATGTCGCAAATATTGTGAGTCGGCTGCCAGTATGAAAAAAGCCATCACTTTTATTCACACTAGCTATCATGATACATAACGATACATGTTACATAGATACAGAAACATCTAGCATATTAACTTTCTCCCCTTAAATGTGTACTATAGACCAGGCTCCTGGTGTATCAAGAGCAGGGAGCATTCACCCGGCGCGTATCATCCGTAGTATTGGTACATAGAAATTTGTCAGAGTTTACAGCAGTCTACTTCTAGTTGCCTAGGTATTTGTATTGGTTTCACTTTCAAGAAAGTAGTCAAACTCTGCCACTCCGACACTCGCGACTCAGCTTTCACCTAGAAGGACTGAATTACTGAGGTTCTGGTTCTGGCGAGTTCGTTCACTGTTGCAGTTCTTCAAATTTTTTTATCTTTTTGTTCCCAGTATTCCAAGGAAACCACATTACCATCCCCCGATAGGTTTTATGCTCCAGGTGATCAAACTGTACAGTAAGCTGACGGGTTAACACGTTATTCAATATGATTGAATATAAAGTAACGTGCTTTTTCAGGAAGCAATTAGATGAATAAGCATGATGCAAACATATTAGCCCATAAGTTAAACGTCACTCATAACAAGTCGTCTTCCTGCTTTCAAAAATTAGAAGCGCTTCCTCTTACCCAGATTCCCATTTCCACTCGCTAATGTCCCCTTATAGCCCAACCTGGAGAACTGGACAGTCTTTGTGGCTGGACCTTTATTCTGGAACAAAGCGTTGTGACTGTTATTAGTAGACAACCCTCTCTTTTTAGCATACAGAACAAGGCGGCCGTTAATCATTGCTGTCTCTGTGTACTGATAAAAAACACGATCGGTGCTTATTTTTAGTAATGCTGTTTTGAGCAATCTACAACTGACCGGTACAGAATTTGACGAAAATTAGTTCCATGTCCTACTATAAAAGTTTTATTGACATTAATTTACTTCTTGTAAGTAAAAATAAATGTAGATTGAGATACAAATCAGCCTAAGTTAGATTCTAATGGATGAGTTTAGTTGCTATCGCTATCTCCTCGCGATTGGTTCACTTGTAACCCTCAAGCATAGGTGGGAGTGGAACCACTGAAGTTTTACTTCGAAGTTAATTCTCATTGTATGTTACTTAAAAAAGGACAACATGCACGTATTGTTGGTATGGCTGTCAATAATATTTTTAGAATTAGTCGACATTTTGTCGTCAGCATAGAAACGTTCATCAGCATCTGCCATGATACGTCTTTAATACTACTTTTAGTTCCTGGAGATTTTCTTAAGGAGAAAGCTAACTTTCTAATTGGGGTTTGTGTGGAATCATCAGTTTTTGTTAAGCTGACTATACAGCTGCAGCGTGAACAAACCACCAGGTTGTAAAGGAATGGAAACAACTCAATCAACAGTTCAGATTTGGATGATTTTTTCAATGTCTGAGTAAAACAATTTTTAGGCCAACCACGGCTTTATCATGTTAAAACATTGAGATTTACTCCCACTACCAACAACACCCAACATATTTCGTATTTGCGTTTGAATCAGCCTCTATTGGAATGATTTTTAAGTAAGCACGGCGCACATATCCATACGATCACGGAAAAATTATCGGCGTGTTTCAAGGAAATCAAGTATCAATATATGGTGTGCTCAGAAAATATCAGCTTAATGTACCGCTCATGTACTCGGTTTAACTCTCGTTCACCTCAAAAAACAGCTAGATGACTATTTGTTTCGTTAGTTTAAAACACTTTCCTGACACAATTTCGTGTTTATTTAAAAAAATTTTCTCTAGATTACCTCTATTAATGAACCAAAAATATTGGGTGAGTTGCCAGTAATCAACAAGACATTTAATGTTTTGCTGTTCTGCCTGCCGAAACTCTGTCATAGGAAGATTGAGATGCAACGTCACATCGCTAATAACGCAACCATATTTTCAGCTGTAAAAATGTTGTCCCACCACTGCGTACTTATTTGTAGGCTACAAATAAATACTACTCATACAAGACATCAGCTCTACTAACTACATCAAGATAATATTACAAAGAAGCCAAACTCAGGAGAAAGACGCACATTCCACTATAAAATAACCATCCGCTCTTAACGTTACCTTGTTTCCACTGAGTTTCATAACTTTTGACCGCAGTTTGTCCACTCTCATCAATCAATCACTAGTTTCCAAGCATGTTTCTGACTTTAAGATCACCCACGTTTGACATATTCCTCCCATTTCTTGTTTGTGGTTCTTACTTGGTGCCCATCCTAGTTGTTTGACGGACGTCTACTGATGGGTGAATTGAAAATGTTAAGAAAAACTTATTTTCTCATCAAGTTTCATGAAGGTTCCGTGTTGGACTTTAACTGTTATAATTTGGAAGTTGCTGTGACAAACGAGTAATCTGCAGTCGATTTGAATGAGCTTCAACGAATAAATGAAGTGCGAGCTAAAGGTTATCTGAACATGTAAGAGAATAACCACAGGTTTCCTTAGAATACATTGCCATTTTCATTATATTATGAAAAGCAAATCAAAATATAGGGTCTAATAAAACGTTTTGCTAAGTTGTGGGTTACTTCCCGTTTTACCGTTCTAAAACTTGATAGACTAATCTTAAGTAACATTTGCCATCGATGTCGTATGTGTACATGCATTGTCTATGCCCAGTTGAATCTGGAAGATCAATATTCCCACGTAACGGATAGGATGATTGTTGCTTCGTCTCTTGAAGCACACAATAACGCCCAAACTAATCCGATACGCTTGAATGCACAAACATATCATTTTTTTGTTTTACGTTATGTGAAAGAAAGGTGTTAGAACTTGCTGCAAGATATAGATTTCTGATCAATATCAACTAATTTTAAAGTTGTTGGAGTTATGTAGGTGGAGATACCAATGACTGCTGGTGAACTCTAACAAGATCAGAGTTGGAATCTTACACATTTTTCCAATATTGTATAGAGGAACCGTAAATCTGAAAGTAAAAGCCGCAGTTAGGTGTGAGTGATGTTCAGTTTAAATGTTACTTTCAGTGGGTGCATGCTGTGTTGCGAAATAGGTGGACGTGCAGTTTCTGTCGGGATAAAAATATAAAAGATTCCATTTGTCATCTCGTAATTTCCCAATCACATAAATATACTCTGCGTATTCATGGAAAATACAGTGAAACGAAAAAGATTGTTTTTGATTATTCATCAACCAGCTAAATTTTTTTATAATTTATACCACAGGCTGTGTAGCTGCTCTGACTAAACCCTTATCCTGTTAAGTCCCAGTGTTCAAGTAGGTAATTCATTTCTGTTTGACTTCGCTTGGACTGACTTCATTAACCACCCGTTCTCTTTCCATCCCTTGGTTGATTCCATTGTAAAACTGAAATACAAATTGTGACTTGCGTTAGCCCTATGAGGCAATACTGGAAACGATTTAGCAATCATCCTTTTTTCCCGACTGACTCATATTAAAGTCAAACGATACTCAATTTTATTTTTCTATTGGCGAAAAATCATATCGTACCCAATAAAAAGTTTTTCAAGCAAGCGGAAGCTTTGCAGTAATGCTGACGTTTCATATCCTTGAAAATGGACACCGTGACTAATTCGTCAGAAGCCTGCGCAGAAATAATTGTTTCGCATTTTTTTAAAATGTGAACAAAAGCAGAACTATCGTTCACAAATTGGGTAGCCTCTAAAAATAAACACCAACACGATAGCTTTCTTTTATCCAGAAAGTTAAACAAGGCATTACCATGTCTGCACCGGGTAGCGTGATTTACAGCGTGAAATCGTCAGCCTCACTTATGTGATGATAATAGGTTTTCATCTGAGCGAAAGGTGTTTAGGTTAGTGGTAAATACATACTGCCTACAGGAGAGTGATTATTCCTAAATCCAAAGTAACAGAGGGCTCGCTTTTAGTTAATGGACAATCAATCCTCAAGTGTGGTTCCAGTAATAAATATATTTCTCCGACCAGCCCTACACTTTGTAATAAAGCAGTCACTACTTGAAGGAATCTGAAATATGAAGCTCCCTAACTATGTAAAAACGCTTACCAGCAACATAAACAACAATGAAGTAGAAACTGCATATACAACATTTCCATATAAGGCATCAGGATTTTTTACACTATATACAATTGCCCAGTTGTGCACTAATTTTGATGTCTGTTTCATCTTGTGTTTGCATTCCATACTCCATGTTTTTGATTGTGAAAATAAATGAGGTCGTCATGCACGTGTTTATTTTTTAAGTAGTTTCATTGTACCTTGCAGTTTTCAGGATGGCGCCGTATGTTTTAATAATAAATATAATAGTTCAGTAGTTCATAATGATATACTAATAATTCATAATAATTTATAGTTGTTTTAATGGTTACGTAACAACTGATTTATGTACTTTTGGAGACTGCATAAACCGAAAGTTTAATTTCGTTGTCCACAACTTTATCAGTGAGGCACAGGATGAGACGGCTTCTGGTAACAAATATTAGCGTCCAGTGCTGAATCAAAAGCGCAAATAGGTGACTAATGACCCACCAACAAAATGGTGAACGGAAATTTTCTTTCTGTACTTAATCATCACAGTACTTACGTCATAATACCACTGAGAATTGTGACCACAGTCAGTGAGAAAATAAGTCAGAGATTATATACACACTGTTCATTAGCAGTTGTGGAAATTTTTCATTGGTTATGGTCAAAAGGAGATTATATGTCCGCAAGAATTTCTATTGAGCCAATTACAGTAGGAAATTAGTCAGTGAATAGAACAATAGGGACAAAATTCGTGAGTGTTGACGCATTACAAAGAGATGATTCAATCCAACTAACACTGTACAGAAACAGAATCGTTGCCGTCGATGCATTGAATCTGTCAGTTTCGTTCCGTCAGATCAAGAACATAACCTTATGCAATGTCTGACGAATAGTGTGTCAGATATCTGTACCACTGACGCCAAAGCTTTTACAGGATTTTTTTCTGCTGCATGACCATCCAATGCATTTAGTTCAGAAGGTGATACAGACGGCAGATTAAAAAGCTGAGTTACCTCAAGTGAAAAACATTTGCTCACATTGGTCCCTCTTACGAACGGAATCATATGATTGAAAGTGTCGTAAGAAGACTGAAAATGCTAGTTAAAACAGCTTGCCTTGCAGTTCAGTTGTGCGAGAGTCTCTATTCAAACCCATTCGTCACATTACACCGAAGGACAAACTTCTATCTTCTGCAACCAGTTGTTGCGTTTAAAAAATGTTTGCCCGTCTCAAGCACCATACACTGGTCATACTAAAAGGGAACTGTCTAAGAGACTGCGTAAACATCATCCTGTGAGGATAAGCAGTGATGTGGTTCCAACGCGATTGTCACCCATTTAATCGGTTTTAATCAAACTGTTGGCTAAAGAATGTCTGTCACATAGACGACGACTTGTCAAGAAATCAATCCAATATGGTGGAATTTCAAATACTGACCGTTGCCGACGTCATTATTATCTGCTCAATCTTGATCTCTGCACCCAAGAGTTGGTGCGGACTATTAAATTTCGCCAACTCTCAACCAACCAACCGGGAGTTAGAGCAGGGACGTGACCTCTACTGAACAGCTTCCTCGATAACCTCAGTTATTTATTTATATTTTTCGTTACAGTTGTCCTGACGGTCAAGCATAGGAAACGTGTCTTGTATGCTACTTTGGTAATCCCATGACTTTAGTGGGTATTTCTGAACGAACTGTCTATCAGGTAGATCGTCGTAAAGTGTCGTAATAGTAACACTGACTAGACTAGTTTTAGATAACAAGGGATTTCTGGTGTGCTGAACGGCAAATCTGCCAGTCGCAGAGGAATCCAACAGTAAAAACTCAAGAATGACTAAAGTTGAACAAACGTAGAGAAACGCATAACCCCACTCAACAAGTTCTCTACCTGCTTCACATTGGGAGCCTAAAGTTTTCAGATCGAATCTGGAATGCCCAACGACCGCAATGTGTAGTACTGTACAGCGTAGCTTTCACTGGGCGAACTGCCACGAGAGGGCTATATCAAAGAACCGACACTGATGACCACAAAGAGAAGCCACTGAGTGTCGCAAACTAGTGGCGAGGCTGACAAGTATCCGCATTAGACAATAATATGATAGTTCTGGAATTAATCAACATAGCTGTTGGAATGTGGCTAAACCATTTTTATTTTTAAAATATTTCCGAAGTTCTTCATGTGGTTTAATACTGGATATCATAAAAATCAATGCTGACCACCCGCTTACGGGCTGTGCCGTGCAAAAAGTATGAATACTATTAAAGCTCAACACAAATCTGGTCCTAATTCATTGTGTTTACCACCAGACGCTGTGTGGTAGGATTAAACAAGGGGGGTAGAAGGTGATCATTGCAGACACTGTTCAACTCGCAACGGTGTATGACGAGATATTTGAAAACTATGTGGCATTAAGGTGGCGAACGCTGCAATGCAGGGAGTGCATGGCCGAATGAAGTGAATAAATGCATGATGAACATTAAAATACTCGCATTAGAGGATTTCTTTCAATCATTTAAAAGTTACCACATCGGACATCTTGTGTAAGTAATGGGCTTAGTGAATGTATTACTCAATAATCTTGCCGATTTTACACATTTTTAATTATCCATATCATAGCAGACAAAACAGCGTTAAGTACAGGACATACCTTTGTTCTATTCAAGCTATATTAGCATTTTAGTTAGTTTCTGAATAAAATATAATAATTTACAATGAATGGAAAATATTTACGTGTTACCTTACACATAGAAGAAACTTTTAACCAGGCGTACCAAGTTTACTGACAATTCTATATGCGAACGTTTGTGACGAATTTGGATTATTTATAAGTTGGTCTGTGGGTGGATTTCAGGGTGTGCAGTCCAAAGGTAGCAAAAGTTCCACGCTAGTTTACTGTTGGCTGATGAACATTTATGATGATTGAGGTCACCGCATTGCTTGACTGTGAGTTCAGTAAGCCGGTTAGGAAATGTAGTGAAACAAACGTCCTATTAACAATCCCTAGCATGCTATCTATTCTACTAGTTTTGGTGGCTTCAAAATCGCGAAACTTGCGTGGACCTCAAATTAAACCGAAGGACAGAAAGTGCGTACAACTTGGGTTAAATTGCTTGGCACGAATTACCCACTTTGTATATAACGTTCCTGTTAAGTAGATGTACGTATATCAGTTTCTCATATTGTGCAGTCAATGTTTGAAGCCGATTTCGCCGCACGCATTTTTGTGTGTAAACGTATTTTATCACCAAACAATATCCTACTAAACTCGTAAGGTACGGTGAGGTTCATGCTGTTGATGTTTCTTAGCGATTGGAGAAGGCAATAGGGTTCAATCCTCAAACATGATAAAAAGTTTGTTATATTTGGTTCACTTTCAAGTTGAACACCAATCGCATCTGATCGCAGCCTTTGCATTCAGATAGACTCTTCCGATAGACGTTGATCGATGTTTTCTCCTTTCATAACACTGTACAACTTATCTTGAATACCCATAATTAATTATAATCGAAGCGGTAATAAATGTCTTGGTCGGTAGCCCGCGTACCAAAACGTTCAAGCCAAGCACAGTAATTTACAATTGATTTTGTCACCTGACACTCAGGTCGGCGCTTAGGTTCTGGTTATGAAGATTCACAGAGGATTCCTCTCAAATTGGTGTCTTCTAAATTGGTTGCTGGATTTTCTCATCTTTACCTGTTCAAGAGTAATTAACGGTTTTTGCAAAAGATCAAACAAGCCATTTGTCATTATATAACTCCGGCAGTCAAAAATCACTTTACAGCTGTACAATCAGCTCGAGGCTTGTATGCATTTCTTCACATTTCTTCAAGTTTTCCAAGAAAAAATGTGCATCTTTTGCTATACTTTCTACTACAATTTAATTCGAAATTGAGTAGTTAACGATTATTCGCTGATCATTTTATATTTGCGTCTCAACTGAAAAAGAGTTAAGAAAGAGATTATAGAATGTTTTGACAAAAAGCGCACATGTTTTGCGCTTGTTAAAAGGTTTCTTCAGTCAAATTTCTGTTTTATATGCAATTCTCTGCAGTCGCGGTAAAGTGTTCAAGAAACAGACACCTTCAAACGTGTAAACAAACCTGCGGTTAACTTCTCTCTGGGTGTTATCGGTGAAGGATTAATTAATAGTTACTGGTTGAAATTTAGGAGCCTGAGGTTTGCCGCGAACTCGTTTTTCGAATTCTCTTTTAATGTGCATTACTCATCAACGAAGGCCGTAAAACGTCTGGGACCTTACGAATATTTCCACGATCCTATGTTATGCTGACTTTAAGGCGGAGTAAGTGCTCACAGATTATGAATTCTAATAAATTTATGCACCTCAACTAAAATAGACGTCGGGTTTTCCGAAATGGTCTGTTGGACCACCAACTGTCTAGTTTACCGGTATCACTTACTGCTCCAGCGGAACCATGTAGTGACACGAAATTAACGACAATGACTACTAGTAATCAGGAGACTAACAATTTCAACACTCCGAGTAACAGCACAATTTTTGTCGTGCCGGTTCCTCACTACCAAAATACTACATCAGAACTCCCTTTTTATGGTTCTGACCCCATCCACAACTAGATGGCAGATGAGTGTGTTCGGTTAACATACTCCACCAATAACCAGTCAAAGAAGAGTCAAAAATACCCAGAGTTAGCAGAAAAGTCTCATGCTACACAAGGCAAATATCATGTCAACCAGAAAAGAAAACATCGTGAAATGAAATTCTGTTCTCAATACATTTATTCTGTAATCCTTCAACCAAAGTAGACACTTCGGACCTGTCGCGGTTTCAACAAAGTGAATATTGCGTCAGTAACTGAGGGGATTTCGAGTCAACTCACAGGTAAGCAAGTATGGCTGTGTTTGTCCTGCAAAGTTTACCATCATGTCAGGTTATTGAACATCGAGTCAGGCACTAATCCTATTTCCTGAATGAAATATTCCATGACAGCAAATACTTACGCTATCCGTAAGACGATATCTGATGATGTGGATATGTTCCAATCAAAGATCAAGGAGAGTTGTTCAGTCCAGAACAGGTAAATGAACATAACTACAGACCTGACGTTCAAAAACTTAACCTTTTCCTCAGGGCACAGTTAGCACATCAGCTGGTCTTACGGGGTTCCAAATAATGTGATTCAGTAGACAGGAATTTCGGCGAAACAGTCCGTGGACGACTGAGTGATATCGATGTATACTGGCAATTTCGTGACGTACGTAGAAACTGCCATAATGCAAAATCTTGTATTAAGTGATTTTTTATTATCTGCATAAAACTTGAGTGACCCACATACCAGATTCCATATGTCAAATTGTTGGTTATTTCATGCCTGGGGCATTAATATTTCAGCCTTATAGTATACATCTGTTCTTTTATTCAAAATTAAAAACAAGTTAATAATTTTCATGTCCACATTCAGTGACTACTATTCCAAAGCAATTCTCTGAATAACAAGAAGGATCATATGAAGCATCTAGACATTAATAATGCGCAATTTGTTTGAAATACACACCGTGCTAATGAAACTACCCTGGATTCAAGGTTTTTGCCATCATAGCTGCTTGCTTTACGAAAAGAAAACAACAGCATTCAGTTAAACTTACCAAGGTAGAGCGGTGATTTCTCGGAACAATAAACTGCTTTATGTAATGCAAATGAAGCAAGAAATCCACATCACTTTGTGACCAGATCTATATCACTTGATAAATTATGAACTGGGCATAACCACATTAGCGCATTGCTACTACCGGTTGTTAGGCTGATTGCTGATGAGTTCCATGTTACTTCGTTGTGATTTGAGCAGGCCAATTCCGATTCTGTGTCCTCATTGGTCACAAGGTCATGTGGGTAGGGATCATGCGGTACACAAATCCAGGCGCATGGTGGGACGATTGAGAGGATGATTGTTGTCCATCGGGCCACGTCGATCGGCATACAGACAGTCAGATGGACGGGTGGACACACAGGCTTAGGAACAAACGGTGAAGCATGTGAGAAGATTGTTGGGTTGGCGATGGGCAAGCTGGCCGAATTAAACAGACTCAGCTGCAACCCACTTTACACAACTGTTTGTTAAATCGCGAACTAGGCATTGTTTAATAAGCCTCCCGGGCACAGCTGGAAAAAATGAGCTCAGTCCCAAACAGTGAGAAAGAAAACCGGCTGCAACATGAATTTTTGGAACACCAACTGCGTGCCACATATAAGTGACATTTCATGTCCAAAGTTGATTAAAATTCAATTTGGAGATTTTATCTAAATTTATTGTTCGTACTTCGCATTAAAATGAACGCCCAATTAATCAAATATGCATTTGCGCCATTTCCCACTGGTTCATCGTTTTAAGTGCATGTAATTTAATGTGACCATTTGTTCCAGTCAAAAAATCATGTTTTTAAGAACTGGAGGTTGTGTTAAATAGGTCACTGAGAAAAAAGTCAATTTTCCCTAAATAAACCATTTTTCCAAAAATTAAATTGAAACTTGAAGTGTTGCTCTTTTTAAAATACTGTAGACAAAACGTTGTGGGCAACGTTTGGTTGACTTAGCTCTAGAATATCAACGTTAACAGCTCGAGCTGTAAAGACAAAATTGATCAGTCACAAAGTCTTAATAACAAATGACAATCGAGGTTGTCGATTTCTGGCTCCGATTTGCAAAGGTATTCGTGGTCAACCAACCGAGCTTCCACTTATATTTACCGAAATAACATTACATTTTCGACATAGGGTCGATTATTGAAGTGTTCAAATCCACTTCTTGAGAAATTTTGTGAATAAAAATAAAATACTTTACATGCGAAGTATCGACATCATCCTGTTTACGCCAACTTATCCTATATATTTCGTTTACCATGGATTCTCAAGTTCAGAGTTCATGTTATTTTCTCATGAACGTGGGACAAATGACTACTTGGAGAGATAGTTTTGAGTTTCTCTTGTTATATTGCATGTTTATAACACAAAGAACCATTTCCATCGTACATATTCGACACTCCCTAACATTATTTCTTAACACGGTGGTGCGACCGGTCACCCATCAACATGATTTTCAAGTCATGAGTTTTCTATGTGTATTCTAATTGATTAGTAGTGGACAGCCTACTCGAGCACGTGAAAGATGTCACTGCAGATAATTTCTGAGGATTATAAGTATCCCATCAACTGTTCTCAAGTTAAAGAAGAAATACGGATATTGAATATGAATTAATCAACAATCCCTTGAAGTTGACAAATAAATAAACATTCTCAACTGATTAATGACTAAACAAGCCCACGTGAAATCTAACCGAACTGCGTTGTATTAGGTAATCACGCTTTTAGAAAATACCAACCTAATCAAACGTCACAAAAACTACACATTATTGAAATTGACGAGAAATGCTTCTGAATGTAATGTTGTAAAAACTTCTACGTTGATTCATAGCAACGACTTACTGAATATATGACTGACTGAAAGCGGTTGTACTTCAAGCAATGTCAACCTAACGTCTTCACTAAAACAAGAAATTCCCGGCCTGATGCGCAAACAACGGTAGGGACTTTCGACGTTTTCCAGTGCAGTGATAACCACCAATTGTCCTTTGTGTGCAAAACCCTCGGAATCAAACGTCTTTTATTCATTGTCTTTTATTCAACCGACAACAAGTCTTTTTAATACAAGATCTAAACCTCCTTGGAGTTAGCTGCCTGTCTATTAATGTGTGGCACGTATAATCAAGTGTTCCGCAGTCGTCAGTAGGTTGAACCTTAAAAATGTCAAACTCTGGCGGCGTCTTCCTGATGTTAAGTAGCTTCATTCTGCTCAAGTTATAAGCGAATGCAGTGAAAGTAGTGACATGGTTGAACGAGAACCTCAATCTAAGGAGCCCTGTAAGATTTTCTGTACACTTCAAAATAAATGCATCAGTACCTGACCAGACGAATTTTAGTTCCAAAATGAAATGTCATGAAAATCGTTTAGTAAAGTCACTTCGGTTAAGAAGCAGAAATTTAAAACAATTGGTTCCCTCGAGAAGTGTATAGGAAACCCACATGGTCAGGTCAATACCTAAACTTTAGCAGCTTCACACCGATCCAACACAAACGAGCACTAGTAAATACCCACTACACATGAGCAAGGCGAATCTTACGCCCAACAGCCTCGCGGAGGAACTAGATATGATTACGTCTGTCCTATAATCAATTGGTTACCCCAGAAGTTTCATAGATAGGCACAGTAGACCATAATTACCATCCGAAAATACGGTCACTGTAGAGAAAAAGAGAATCTACAGAGAGCTACCCTTTAGGGGTGATGATGTCATGCAGCAAACAGCACAGCGATTAAGAAATTCAATTAAACGAGCATTTAATGCAGCTGAACTCCGTGTAATCGCTCGGACTCAGAAACTACCATTGCCTTCAATCAAAGGAGATCAGCCTATTGGCGCCACTTCACATTGTGTTTATTAATTTGTATGTGACTGCGGAGAAAGTTACATAGGCAGAACCGAGAGGTGCTTGATCTCCAGAATGAAGGAACATTTACCTAAATGGGTACAGAAGTCCGTGTTACCGGAGAATGGTAATGTTTCTGAAACGCATAGACAGCCTGTTTCCTCAATCGCTAGACACGTCTTGACCATCGGTCATGCTGTCGATCCATCTTGTGCAATCGAAATCCTGTTGAACCATTCCAATCCGAGTTTCTTACGGTTCGCTGAAGCAGTTGCAATTAATCGGCTCAAACCAGCTCTCTGTGTTCAGAAACAACTGTTCGTGAACCTGACTCTTTTCTGGACTTAATGTCTTATCCTAACTCGCTTAGTGATTTATCACCCCTCAAATCGATTGTTAAAAAACAAAAGCCCACCCATGTTATTGTAAGTTTGATACTGATGATTCAATACAAAATGCTTGCATCTACCAATTTTCATGTTCTATCTGCTTTGTTCAAACAAAGAAAAAAGCTATGGAAATGGGATTTTCAAATTTCTTATACACTGTTGGTTTTGATCAGCATAATTGCCCTCATACTCTCAATTTGAAGTGAATAAGTTGCTAGGCTACTAAGTGACTCAGATTATTTCAAGATCGAAATGACGTCTCAAGAATAGTTTCATCTTCCTTTCTATAAGATAAATCTTTTTCCAAATCATCTTAGTATACCGCAGATAATTACATGGAGTATAGTCATTCCAACCCTGTTTGCACTACCTCTACACATGGAAATACGGACTCAGTTTATCCGTTTACAACTGAGCAACCTGTAAATGTAACGCCCTTGCCTGTCTTATTTTACTTGCAGTTGTTACTTTGGGTTCTTCTGAATGACTTTTGCGCTTAATAATGTTCATAAGACTAAGCGACTCAAAAAGGTCGGTGAGTCTAATGTCTACTTCCCAGTTTAAAAAACTTTTCCACTAAAGCACAGAATCAAAAGTAGCAATCAACAGGTTGCAAGCTGAAATAGCCGAACGGGTGATTTGGAAAATGTAGCTTCGGTTTTACCATCGTAAATCAGCAACTTTGTCTGAGAAGTGATCCGAACTGCTCTCAACCAACAATAGTAATTGTTCTCTGACTGAGTATGTACTTAAAACTTTGTGAGAGCAACCAGATGAAAGTGACCGTAAACACAAGTGAAAATGATTGTCGGATGAAAAAGTGAGATAACACACACGCAGTTTAACTGCACATTCGATTCCGCTATGACGGTCAGAACTACTTCTTTGATGGTTCAGTGAAGCCCAAGTGTTGCCCAGTGTTGCTGGTCCAATCGGCTGATTGTCCTGCTGCAAAAGGCGTACGGAGTTAAATTGCAATTCTGTCAAGTCCGTCGTCTTCTTGTTAACAGACCGGATATGTTGTCATCGAGTTGGTTGGTGCGATTACCTGCTTTCGTAAAAAATTCATACTACAGTGACTTCGGTGCGCGACATTTGATCGAACGTTAATTTAACGGGTATTTGAAACAGTCCATTCTCTTCGTGAATGTAAACATAACCATAAGAAGATGGACAGCACTTTGTGTTATCAAGAATAGAATAATCGAGAATATATATTGAATTGAGTATGAAGCGAAATATAAAACAAGCAAAACACCAAACGGGGTAGAGGACAGTACTATAACTTTCGTGGAAGTCTGTGCTTACATATAATTTTTCCTACACGCTTGAGGCTCGCCAGTGCTGATTAGTCACGGCTGTCTCAACAAAAAGCATTGCACTTCTGAATGCTCGTTCGTGATCAGTCAGATGGCATGTAACCAATGTGTACTACGGCGACAAACGACGCCAGAAGTTTGCGTGCACTCACCAAGAGATAATTCAACTGTACTCTTAGCTTCTAACCTTATTTTGACAGACGACTGTTTGTCAGAGAGCTCAAGTGTCTTTCAATTCTGTGGATCTAACTTCTACTGCAGTTGCACCCAATTTGAGTACAATGTGAGTTTGTATTATAGGGTTTCTCTGCCTCGATTGAGGGTAACGGTAATTTACAAGTTTGATCAGAGTCTACGATTTCAACCACAGTTATTTTATTTAATTGCTGCGGTGAGACGTTTTGCAGTTCTGATGAAATAATAATCGACTTCGAGTGATAGTGAGCTTTCTACTTTTCAACCAAGGTGGCCGTCTTTCGCAATCCGTTGCTGGATATGCCTATCAAGAAATTACATAACATAAGTAACTATATTATCCAACAACGTAGCCGTAAAACACCGAAGTTCGTTAGCTGAACAATCTTATATACAAACAAGTCTACCGCGCGTAAAAGTTGTTCCAATTGAAGTTTCCCTATTTTTGGTTGGTGCGAAACCTGTAAAATGAGTGCACTGGCCAGTCCAGGTTGGGTTTCAATACACCTATTTTTTATCGATTCATCATCTTTGAGACCGAGAAGTATGTCTAAAAACTACAGACAATCTTTTTTCTAGATCATAGGTGACTATCAGATTGTTGATATTTCGACTTCGGTGCCTGGTCGGTGGAGAACAATTCTGTTGGGGTATCCTACTTTTGCATACCAGAAGGAGGCATTGTTTAGATGCTGTCTATCAAAGTCTGAAACAGAGATTCTGCCGTTCCATCATTGACTTAGTTCTACGTTTCTCTTTGTGTTCACTTAATACAGTGTGATTTTGTGAAACTCTAGGACTCGAAGTATGTAACTTGTAGCATGACGTCATCTACGATGTGCGGCTCGATAAGACAGGTTTCAACCAGCAATCAGAAGGCAGTAGTCGCCTCTACAGAACGGTTAACTACTGATGGCTTGCTCCAAAGCTCAACCGCTCTTGCTGATACTCGCACGATAAATGGTAAAGTTTTGAGAAATTTACATGCCTGGCCCGTTAGGGACTTCATTAGTTGTAAACAAAAATCAGTAGGCCGTGAAAAAGTGTGGTGGGAATTAACGACCGCACTCTGTCATTAGTGAGTAGTTAACATACATTTGTTTTGGGCATTAGACTAACTGAGCGAAAATACAAGATCAATAGTGTTCTTCGGCAAAAACGGGCATTGACATCTGTAGCCTTCCCAGAACACTGTTATGTGTGCATCATCTTCGTGAACTTATTGGATGAATGGCAATATTTTCAACACAGAAGGCTTTAGCAAAGAGAACTTGAGTTAGTCATAACACAGGAATCCCAGTTATCCCACAGTTATTTTCCGGACTTAAACGTGTTTCATTAATTGATTAAACGTGACTAGAATGCTGTATTTCACAGGTGTAAAGTTTGCCCGTGTGCAGATTAAGTCAGAATTCGAGCTTTGTTCGTCGATGCGCTACATGCATCCTCTAAGGTAATCGTTGTTCACACTAGGTAGTTGTCAGAAGAAAAAATTTTCGGATAGTAATCGTTTAACTTCTGTCGTATGATGAAGGCGGACCTAGATCATAATTATCGAGCTACAGAAAAACCCATCGGTCTAAGCAATAACGTGACCAGCGCCTTGAATCCAAAACTGACATCATGCTGAAAAGTAAGATAAGCTAAGTCACTGGTTTACTGAACTTTAACTTTTAATACGTACTAAGTATGGGAGTGTTGTACGGTGTGATTACACATAGATTGAAAAATATGGTGAATAATTAAAATTCAATGTTGGGAACAAATGGCTGAACCGCGATTTTAAAACAATATGCATACATTGGAACTACGAGCAGACTCAAAAACAAAAAACTGCGCGGATATTCTGGTTGGAATAATCATTTCTTGCAAATAAAATGGACAGTCTGCAAACACAAACCATGTGTTTGTAATGTTCAAGAGCGGTTTCTTAGATAAGAGCCTGCTACATGGCTGTTCCTACTTACTAATCTATTTTTACACACAAACTTTTAGATGATTTGGTGACTGACGTTTGATTTTTATCAGGTCCTTTGTACATCATTCCAACAATGTCGTACTATCCCAACATGCTTCTGTTTCTTGTTCTTGGAGAATGTTGCTGACAAACGCGAATTTGTTTTGTTGAAAACAAACTACACGGCAAACATAAAATACTGGGTCAAGCTATCAGTGCGATTTGGAGAATTCTGAACAGAAATTTCGGCATTTTGGCTAGTAGTGTTTGACTGCGAACAAAAAACAATTAGCTGTAATGCTCAACGGTTTGAAATTCGATAAATCATTTCGGACAAAACCCATAGAACTTCCGTTCTCATTCAGTGCTTGCTGACAACAAATTGGGTCGACTAGCACAGCGGGATTATGAATTTTTTCAATCAAAATACTTGAGTTCGGAAGAACTCGTTTGCTCACTGTAGTTTAGTTTTCTAGTAATCAAACACCCATTTGTCAGTGAGAGTCGGTCATGCTTAAGATAAACTGTAATTTATTAGTAATTTGAATTTGTCTCAGCACGTGTTAAAATCCGTGTGAGGAACAATTAGAACTTGGTTGTTAAACTTACCATTTTTAAACATTGCGGATTTCGCCCTTGTTTCAAACTGTATTTCTTTAGTTATATATATATACTGCTGTTAACATACACGTTATTTAAAATATTCAATTACATTAGATTATTCAAAGTTGTTAACTTGGCAGTTTCTTAGGAAGGAACGTTCAAGAGTAATATGAAGCATGGCACTATCATGAAACAAAACAGCTGACATGCTCCTGTTTGTTATTTGTGATATAAAATTGCAAATTTGCACGTAAATTCCAATTGGTGAAGTAACGTGCTGAGACGCAAAGTTTCTAGATTTGTTTTTTAGAAATATTCGAAGCAGCAAACTTGCTCATAATTTGTTTACAACCAACCGATACGCGTTTTCTTAATTAGACGAACTCCTAAGCAGTGTTATCTATTTTCGGAGTTTATTGGAGAGACCTAATCTTTCAAGTCTAGTCAAATAGCTTTTAGCTTGGTTGTTATTCACTGTTGAAAGTAACGTTGAAGCTGTAAGACGGGTATGCCTCGCACCTTTTTACATTCATCTGAGATCTGCGTTCGTGCAAGCGGTGTCAGCAGTGTCAGGCATTATGTGACTACAGTTGATTTTGAAGTTTTGTTTTCCATAACACTTCTGCTGCTGCTATCTATTGTAACTGAGGTTCAGGATGAAATATACTCAACACTCTGCATAAAAGTGGATCTTTAAAATGTGTCTGAATCAATAAGATTGTACCAACACTGCAGTTGTATATACAGGTTTATACCACAAAACATTTCTTCATAGTATACCTGTCATTATTTGAGTCAAATTTATGAAAGTCCAGCTCACGCTGACAGGCAATACACTTCATATATTGGCGTTATTTTGACTGAATGTGTTAACACTACATCTTGAATTGTAGCCGACGTTACGATTGACTTAATGTTGCATAACCACTTGATACAGTTTTCCTTAAGTGAGCATACAGTTCAACAAACCTGTGTAGAACATCGAAGACACTTAATTCGACTAACAGATTTTTATGGTAGGAGCTATCAATTTTTCATCTCATAAGACTGAATAAAACAGAACAAGAGGTTCTCCCTCGACTGGAAGGCACTTAGTCAAGAGCACATGTAGATCAGAACCAGTAGGCATTTGTCAGCCCTACATTTTGCACTGCGAATATGGAGTCCTCACTCATCCCCAATCAAATGATGTACAGCACCAAATTCTGTTTGTATATAGAGCACATTTTCTTTGAACAAATGTTTGAAGTTTCAGTTTGCTGGGGTGAGCTGATAAAATTTCGCAAATTGCTCTGATTAATTTGTCATTTTGCATCAGAAGAAATACTAAAATAATTAAAGGTCGTGTTTACCCTTGTGTATAATTTAACAGCCCAAATTGAATAATACGATTTGATTTGACAGTGTGCGCTTCACGGTTGAAGGTACGCCACTTTTTTAATCTTCGTGACAAAACTTTGTTTCCGAAATTTTCGACAAGTTAGACTAAGTGCTTGAGATGGGTAGTTTAATATCGGCCAATATTGTTGAATTATAGATGGCACACCACTGCTCCTATGCGTACAGCGATTTCTCGAAAATGACTGCCAGTATATACTTGCAGTAGATAGCTGTAGTGTTCTCTAGTGAAGGCAAGAAAATTCTCGGGTGAGTCAATTAAGTTGTCAAGAATTACTAGCACTAGCTTTTGAAAACAAAGACCGTACAGGTAAATAAATTTCAAGTGTTTGTCAGAAAACTTTAGAAGGTTATACCTATCTCCTACAACTGTCTGATTTCTTCCAGATCGTACTGAAACTCATCCACTTCAGTACTGTTTTGCTGGTACTTCAGAAGAATACGTGTAACTAGTAGGAAGCTCGAGTACAACATATGTACATTGCCAACAAAACGCTTGAGGTTGAATTTCTTTATCGTAAACTTGAACGCCCTATTTGAAGTTGATATCTTATTCACTTGACTGATGGGCGACTCATCTAAACTAGAAATATCACTGCCTTTTTTCTTATTCGTAACATGGTGTAGATGACAATCTAATATCGGAATGCCTGTCTGGAAACGGATCTGATTTTATCGAGTTTATCAGCTTCGCCGGTGTCAATAATAACTGGAACGACGCCTTCCAGGTGATTTTCCAACACACCACATTTTATGAAAGTTCTCAGAAGATATGTTATTAGATAGTTTTGAAAAATGTGATGTTGAAGGACAAAACTGAAAACTTGTGTCAAAATCAACGAACAACTGATTGAGTTGTTGTACTGTCTAATGTCAGTAGAGAAATTTGCACTTACGATTTGGCTACAGAGAAGAGGTGAAGATCTTTGATATACTTCTATTGGAGGTGAGTTATTCCGTTACTCAGGATTCGTCTTTTTCACGCCGTATTCGGAGATAGGACTGCTGTATCAGGTTGGTGGTTACCAGATGTACGTAAGGTCTGTTATTATTGAGACGCGACACAATCATCTTATTCCAAGTGGAAACATTATTTAATATACGCGACCAGTGGCGGAAATTGATACTGGTCATCCATGTTTTTAGTTAAATTTACATGTGATAACCATCATAGTTTCACGCCGATTTTCGGAAAATTTTCGTTAGTTAATCACAGCAGAGACAAGTGAATCTACGTTTTCTTCCTAGAAACTGCAACATAAGAACTCTGCAAAAGTTTTCATATAATCTTCATCTTGCTACATACTTCTGTCTAAGTAGAATCTCTGCTTTGAAGTGGCGATAGAACGTTAACGCTTTGCTGCATATAAGTCTTTGAGAAATTGGTTGATCTCCGATTCTTGTTTCAGACGAAACGGTGTTAGAACAGTGGCAAACACTTGGAGGATACCTGGCAAAATCAGGTGCACCCTATTCACTGACATCTGCAAATCCGAACCGCCGTAGATTTATGAATCTGTGGCTACTTTACATTTCATTTACTCATTAATTTCTGCTGTCTATTTTACCTTAAAATGCTTAAATTTGTTTCATGTAAATTGCGAACATTTGGACATTCTCGCAGGATTCGTCGCCCCTTAAAAACTTCTGCTCACATCCGTTTCTGGTCGCCATACTCCCTTTTGGTTGCCTGTCAGACTAATAAAGTGGTGGTTTGATCATCATTAAAGGCGCAGAGTCAGTTGTTTTACAGGACAGTACACCGCATCGACTGCTGAAATTACAGGTTTCTTTTTCAAGTGCTTTGAGGAACGCGATACACGTTACTACCTTCGCACTACCACACTGGTGTTTCGCTTTTGTTTACGGAACGAACTGTTTGTGAAAGTACTGTCGCCATAGTAGTATTGTAATGAGCTTCAATTTTTGAAATATATAGGTTTCAGTTTTCTGTGGTCACAAATGGATATAGGTTTGAGCAGTTTGAAAGTTTTAGCGTTGATGACGTATTGCCAGTCCGTCATCCTTTGTAATGGGGAGTGGCCGTTTCATTCTGGACGGAAAATGATACACATTCTGGTTGTCGCACCAGCCTCCAAGTAAACCAATCAGTTATTTCAAGAACACTTCTTTTGCACAATCATATTTAATCTTCAAAAATAACAACCGTGTGAAGCAATCCACACAGTATTCTACCCAACTAAGTGACTGGTTTGTTTGGACGGAACTGAAAGCGAAAATATGCAAAATCGGTTAGAATAATAATGTGTGATATAATGTTAACTAATTCTGGTGTGTTGACTGTTCTGTTGGAAAACCAGACAGATTTTGAGTTGGTTTTTGCTGTGTCGTTTTAGGTGTGAGCACAGTGTGCACGTATGTCTGTGTAACGAGCATGATTCACCATTAATAGCCCAACGAAGCACTTATAACCCTGTCTTCTCCTGCGTCTGACTAGATTGTGCGACCTCCTTGATTGAACATTGTCTTTTCCCCCGTAAGCCTGTGTATCAGCATTGCACGGTCCACCAGTCCAACTTACAGTCGCGCATATTCGCTGTCGGCTAAAATTCTTACCGTGCACTCGTTCTCCTTGTATCAAACGATTTAGCGGTATCTGCCATGTACATCCCAACATAACGATTTACATAACTGTTCCGACGTTTCTGGTAAGTCACAAACTGGCTCAGATGCACAGTATATATTCTGAAAAATGGTAGAGCTAAGGGGCATAAAACAGGATCGTATCCCTTCACGACGACGTTTCCTGGGTTATAATCGATCGGTAATAAGAATGTCAGGTGCTACTTCCGCGATGTGTGTGAACTGTGAATGCAATGGTAACAAAAACCGAAACAGCATGAGCCATAGACGCAGTAAGTCATGCACACAACTTACTCAAACGAAAACCAAAATGGCGTCAATCACACGACAGCGAACTGCGTTACAGAACACATAAGTTGACGGTAAGCGGAAGTAAAGATGTAAGATATCCGCACCAAATGTTGTGCGAATGAAGTTGAATAGTATGGGCGTCGTGTTTGACATGTTATTGATAAACAGATTGGGAATAACAAAACGCTTCGAGCGAGTTGTAATACTCTACGTTTCAACCACCTCGGGTGGCCTTCTTCAGGAGTGTTGTAATCGAAATCACCTGTCAAGGTGAGGAAGGCCACCCGAGGTGGTTGAAACGTAAAGTATTACAACTTGCTCGGAAATGAAGATGGCCTGTAACGGCATATTTTCACCTACTTTTCAAACTTAGTCAGTTAAAAAATTTTAAACTACCTGACGCGAGTTGTTTGAACTTCACGAAGATCGCTTTCCAGCGGAACTACATTAACCATCCATCATCAAACAACGAAAAATGTTTGGGTTTTTCTTACACTAAATTTGTTCTGATATCACGTTTTCAAGATGTTGAACTTTCACTATATTCCATGCAACACAGCATATCGTTTAAATGAGCTAGTGCAATCGTCAAGACTACGTAAGAGACAACCAAACACTTTGCCGGTCATTTGCTCTCAGGAGTCGTTTTGGATATGTCTTTCCTATCGCAACCTCCCACCGATTAACGTGTGCGCGTGCGACGTCATCGTTTCATATATAACGCAAGCTAGGTGGCAGATGGTTCATCCCTGATAGATCATACAGGCATGCATTGCTGACCGCTTTCTGAAGAAAGCACTTACTTATAGGGATCGGGATTGATGAGGTCACGACACAGCCACGTGTAGGTGTACAGTAAAACGTGCACAAAACACCTCAAAACCAGGCGGCCTAATGTGAACCATATTACCCTAAGATATAACATACCTTCACTCACTGTTTGATCTTCCTGTATGAATCGATTGAATCCTGATATGTATGATGCAATAAAAGAACTTCGTGTGGGTATTTGACAGACGGGTATTTATCTTCTAGGCGGCGTTTGGTCTTCTGTCTGGTTGAGTAGCCGTCAGTTATCTGGCTACTTCAAAACAATCGTCACCCGACAACGTCTGTCTTCAATTTAGGAGCGATTTGGGACAATGACGAACGAAATATCCGAAAGGCCACATATGAAACCGTGAATTTCACCAAGGATTCACTGAATCCCCAATGTGTAAATGTAAATCTACTGCCATCGGAAACCACCCCCAGTTGTCTGAGAACATCTGTAGAACAAAGTTAGCAAAGGTACATCCAGCAATCGTACAGATGTATCTCATATGAGTGTAAAATAATCATCTGTTTGATTATCCGCCCAGCGATCATAGTGACCCCTGAAGTGATGCTTACCGTTCCCTACCCTTGTCAATTCAACGTTGTGTGTTCAGACGAGAAATCAGCCTTGGCGTTGTTCAGGGTTGATAACGAGTAGTGAACGCAGTTCACAAAATAAGCACCGATCGTTTTGTCCGCGGAAATTTGCAGTCGAAGAAACATCTTGCAAGTTCCTCAGTAGTTTTGAGCCATCTTCCTAACCATCTTTTATTTTTTTTGATCCTTTACGATGCTGCCTCATTTATTCTGGTAATGCAAAGGGCAATTAGCTTGAACAAGACAACCTTTCCTCTGAACCGGAAAGTGCGTTTGGTTCCCATAATACACGAACAGTTCTGGTGTCTCATTCGGACCGGAATTCATCGGGCCCATTCCCTGAAGACGTACTATGAATGTCACATACCCAACAACAAATGAGGTACATAAAAACCTTCAAAGAGTGTCATGTTCGTGAGTTGTTTTTATCGCTTTTCAGAAGGATCATGAAGTAACACTGACCCTACACTGAGTGTTTCATTTATTCTGAACGCCGCTAGTGTCAATCATTTCTCTTATTATATGCTTTTCTGCCTCCGTTTTCCATTTTGCACTTTACACGAGCAGGATTCTGTTGGTATGGACAAAGTTTCTCATAGAGTTTCTTGTTGGTTTCGATCGTACATTTCTTTTGCTCATTGAAGTAAACGTTAGAGACAAACTTATCTTCTGTTGTCGTTTTTCGACGCTACACGCTTGAAATCTCTTAATGAAATGAAACGTTGGTTAGTTTGCTGCAATCATTCTAGGACGCTGACTGATTCGTATTGTAACTTTCCATTCGATTCAGAATCAATCCATCGTAGTTAGGTGAATATATATACGAATGAATGCAGAAGTTAAAGAAATGTTGAAGAGCGTGTGTGCTAGGTACTTCCGTCAAATTGACTGCGCGAAAGGATAGAAGCAGTTGTAAACGGTGCCAGCTCCCTGTTATGTGTTACTGCAGAGGACTCATTACATTTGGTGATGTAGCCTTCACTGCTCGATCATGAAGGAAACACGATACAGTACACAGCATGGCAATGGAACTGTTGCATTACTGTCAGCGGTAGACGAGTGGGTGTCTTAATAAGTAATCATAATTAGAAAGACGATTATTTGAGGTTACAGTTAATTCACAAAATACGTATTAGTCTGTCTGGTACATTCCCCTGTGAGCCCGACTTTGTCAGAGACCTACCAGGATGAGTTTCACTCGGGCTCGCAGTTGACAGGTTGCTTGGTATTGCCAGTATGCCAGAGTTTGTTGCGACATCTCTAAGTTTCAAACAGCCGTTTTCCGTCCAGTACTATGACAAAATCAAAGTAGCCGGATGCCCCTGAAAAGTCGAATCGTGTTGTCAACTATGTAACAGAAATCTGTAGGAACTTGCGAAAATATAGGCGATGAGTACAATTCACTTCATCAGTTTTCATCATGCAAGTTGTGACTTTTTGAGTGTTGGTTGTCCACTAACGTTTTTGTGACAACATATTGTCGTACATGATGTCACCATGTTTCAGAAAGCACACTTGTTTGTCACATGTGAAAGGCTGTGTTCTGCGAGCAGTCAGCCCAGTGAGCATCTGGGCTGCCTCAAGCAAACTCAGCTAAAATTGGCCAAGTGTGTTGTATAAGGTTTTTTGGATAGTCTTTTACGTGGTGCAAATGTTCCATGCCTTCCTTACATTCAACGCTACCTTTACTTAAACGTAGAAAGTTATGCATGCATTGAAATATAAAACACCAGTTTTACTTTGTCAGTATATCTAATTCCAGAATCCCCAACAGTCTGACGAGGTCTTCCGTCTTCCAAGGTCGTTTGTAAAAAGTGCCATTTTTTATAGTTTGAAAAACTTTGCGCTTCCCACTGGTGAGCTCAGAAGATTGTGTAGTAGAAGTTCACTCGTGGATTAAGTTGCACAATCTAATTAAAAATGGCAGGATGAAACGTTGCAAGAAACTGGTATATCCATATTTCTGAATTCGATAACATATACCGTAATATTACTTTGTAGCTCAGATAGTGGATCGTTTGTTACTTTGGCAGGTGCTGTTTATGTCGCTGTTTCGCATCCAGCCGAATCTCAATTTTTTTCAAATGGGTCTCTTCTGTTCATTTGCATACTTCTGTGGAGCACGTCGTAAGAGTCTGATACAATGAAAGCCGTTGAGATGAATCCTCAATTAGCATCAGACTGTTTCGAACGTGGTATTGTTACGGGTTTCCAACAGTGTTCTTATAAATCAAATTACAGTAAGTTTCATTAAGTTCTACCATAATCTTTCGTGTCTTCACTATCGTGCTGTTAAACAGCGGCCGGCAAAATTAAAATATCGGAGAGCCGAGGTTTCGGAGCCAAGATTTCATGTCTTTTTTAGCAAAGTACAAAGCCATTTACTTTGACTTATCATCTTTCTTAGTTCAGTTCTTTTGGTTCGTTGACAGAATGAAGCGGGGGAAACATTAGCCAAGTTTGGTACGGCATATTAATCAAATCGTCAATAGGTGAATAGTGAATAACAAAGCAACAAAGAATGACCGCTTTTTCCGTCAGAAACTGTCTCAGTTGCTCTGAAGAATGTTGTGCCGAGCTGAAAAGAACTGCCAAATGACTATATCCACCTATTTGTCATCCACCCGACGTTGTGTGAAGTAACTTTTAAAGCAACGTTTTGTATGATAGTATGCGGATGACATCGTACTGATAAGCGCGTCTTCACCAAGCCGAAGTTTCTATTCAGTAAGTGACTGGATTGACAGGTCAGTAATCATCACTAAAGCCAGAACGTGACGCTGCCGTCTCTGTGAATTTGACTATCAGGACCTCTCAACTTCGTGCTCAGTCACTCCAACTTCCGTCAACCACCGTCTCAATCAGGCATTTGCGTTCAGTTTTCTTGCTCTTCTAGGTAGTATTACTATTTGTGTTGCTCATTTTTGCTCATACTGTTTTGTGGTCACCCAGTAGTAAAGAATGGCGTAGTTTACGTCGCTCACGTAACCCACCACTTACCATCTGACTGCATTTGGGTAAACATCTGCATTGGATATTTAATGAACATAAACTAATGTGTGCATTCTCACTGAACAAGTATGCTAAACGCCCCGCATTTTGGTGCGAAGCCAGATAGTTTAAACATTTAGTAGCTCACGAACAAAACACTACCTCTTACGCTGCCTAACGTGTTCGTTGGCAAATGACAATGTCCCAGACAACACAATTAAAACAATCTTTTATGACATTTACAACGAGCTATCGTTTGGAATTTCACTCGCTTTGTTTTATCGCGTATATATTGTATTCGCTCCACGTGAGTGACATGAAGTTATTATTCGAATATATTCATGCGTTGCAATCGAAAGTCTGTTACAGTTCGTTTGCCATACAGATATGGCTGCACACTCAACTAAAGACAAACTAAGGCGGCAGCGTAATCCATTGAAATATTGATGAATGAGGGTAAGCTCATTCTTCAGGACCTATATTTAAGTAGATCCTTCATATTCCGTTTTGTTTACTTGACGGCAACCATTTCGTTCCGCAACATGATATCCGCTCACTGCAGCACCACTCGTGAATTGAATTAGCAAACCATAACAGTTACTGTAGGTCAATTTGGGTGCAGCCATCTGCGACATGCAGTGTTCTGGTAATATAAGGCGTACCGAATAGGAATCATTCGGGAGTTTCGTGATATGACTAAAATAAATACAGTATTTTATGTCACTGACTTTCAAGAACGTTCGTTGAATTTGTGTTGAGTTGTAAAGTCAAGTTACTCACAGGTAAATTTTGTATATTGAGCAATGTTGCCTGCGGAACTCCTGCCGTGGATATCCCTACAAACACGTAGATATTCAGTGGGTAGGAATAACATTTTGTTCAAAGACTTTTGTCCGTGGCGGTTGTTCCATAAAACACAGAACAGTCACGACGCACGGAGACGGTATTGATCTATAGCTATTCCACAGCGATTCTTCTGACTGAACTTGCTCTATAAACGTTCTTTCAAATGATTGAAAATTGAAAAATGGTTACAATTTGGGTTTTCACCCTTTTCGGCTAAGCCTAGAAGGTTCCAAAGCTGTTGATCGCAAGTTATTCAATATCACATGAGAGAAAATGAAAGTTTTCATGAGAAATTGAAGAGGATTAATGCAGCATTTGAAAAATACCGTCCAATTCAAAGTGAATACCTTGGGTTCAGGCGGATTAGTGGGATTATCCTTGCGAGTTTCCGTTACAAGTTACATGCTGCTGAAACGAGTGTTGTTTTTGTGTGTTGTCATGATTAAGAAAAGAAAATGAATTTTATATATAAGGCTGCCATTAAATTTACTCTGAGGTATTTTCATTGAGATAATATTCCATCTGCAACGCAGTGCTCTTACATAGAATAATATTTACCAAATTAGTGAAAGTTAACGCCAAACTTGTAAACGGAATGCAAACGAGATGGTACCAAATAGCAACTAAAACAAAGTAAACTGAAGTACGTTGATTTTATAGAATCCTCCGTGTAAATTTTTGATGGATAGATGGCTTAGCAATACACATGTTGACCTGCCATCACTTACAGATTAGGCCTGAGTGAGTGACAATAATTACAATTTTTACACTCATAGGAAACACCAGGTTAGAATACTGAGATTAAAATGTACTATAAATCAGCAGCGAAGCGTTGGTTACCGAAATATCTGCACAGCACCATACGAAATATACGGAGTAATATGTGCACAAATATAATCATTTGGTGCTTCATCACATCATGTCACCTATTTTCTTCACAGGTAACAATTATTGAGATTTAACTGCTGTTTCTTCACATTTAGTGATCGTGATGCGCTTCACGAAAATTGGTCGGAACTGTACAGACAACGAACCCAATTTTTTTCACAAACGATTGCTACCAGCTGAAATGGCAGAATCAATGGTTAAAAGATAGAAAATTATCCGCATGAACTGAATTAAAATCCGGTGGCGGCAATGGTGTTGCTAAAAGTCACTTATCTGTTTGTTTTACATCATGTTCTAGCCAGTCAACATATAAAGCTGCCGACGTTTATTCAGACTTAATAGAAAGGGTATCATCTTAGATTGCATTTTCACACATAGTTCATCGACTATGAACCTTTGAAATACTTTCATTCCTCCATCAACTGACGTAAGACATAGTATTCAGACAGATTGACTTTAAATTGATAAATTGTCTTCGGTCCGTCAGTGGAAGACGCCCACAACCTATCTTTACCGTTTTTGGCCTCAATCAAGTCGGTTGTGTTACCTTCTAAGACCGAAATTACCTCACACATAAAAGATATTTGTCTACCGCTGCTGATAAGCTAGTTAAGTGCTTAATGTCAGATTTTCTGTTGATTCATCCAAGAAGAGTGCAGGTTCTCAATATCAAAAACTCCACTTTTCCGAACTGCATAGCAATACTAAGTTTAAAAGGTGGGGAATTTATAAGCACGTCATTAATCATCAAATAAACTAGAATTAGTGAACGGACTGGTCGGGCAGGCAGAAAATCTGGTTAAAATTTCTTTCTTATTTGCGTGCGTGACCAAGGATCCAATGAGTAGAGCAAATGGCAATGAAGTATAATGCGAAAACAGATTTTTGCTGCATTCCCAACGAAAGTCATGGAAGATTTATTTGCGATTCAAAATATACATCCGGGATTGGAAGGAAAATGGCTGGCTAACCGACCCTTGTATGAACCTCCCAAAAAATAGTAATTTCTGAGCAGAGCGGTGCTCAGAAAAATCGAATAAATGAATTGCAAGTATACCTAACCTACCTAACCAATTTTAAGAGGTTGGTGAGGTTTTTCCTTTATTTACCTGAGATGGCAAAGACGTAACTTTGTTTGCCCACTTGTATTGGATTTTGGTAATGCTATTAAGCTGATTTCATTGCGTTTCTTGGTGTCCGAAAGAAGTCCAGCCATCCTGGGATTAAAGGCTTCGAAACAGCTTAGCTGCGCTCCTTCACCAAGTGCTAACTATGCAAAATGGTTCGAGTGGAGAGCATCAAGCCCATTTACTCAACCTGATTGTTCAGAGTTCACACCGTTAGGAGGATTGAAGGTAGAGCCAGCAAAATTGAGGGTGCAAGGGTCCTCAGTTTTTCCAAAGCGCTAAATAATAGCTTATGGAATGAGAGAACATGTGCATAAGGCAGGTTGCAGGAAAACAGCATAATCTCACAGGCCAACTCATTGGCATGAACAATACCAATCGTTGAGGTTACGAAAGAAGATGGCAAGTCATCTAGGACATGTGGAGATTATAGATTAATGCTGGATCCAAATCTAAAACAGCGCGTAGCAACAACTGAGGAGCCATAAGATTGCACGAAAGCCCTGCATGGTGGCAAAGTGCTTTCTAAAATTGACCTCACAAACGCATACTTACAAATTTCGTTGGAGCATGATTCTAATATGATCACTTGGGAATCATTTCGGTACAATTTTCTACCGTTTGGATTAAACCTATCAGCTGGGATATTTCAGACTGCGATTGATGAAGTAATTGCCGATTTACCAGGAGTACACGCCTATCTATACAATACAATCATGTATGCCGACAATGCAGAGAAGCACGACAAGAGGTTGTTTTCACTTCTGGAACGATGCAGGGATACGAACATTGTCATAAAGCCTTCTAAGTGCATGTTTCAAGTAAAAGACCTTGGGTGACGAAGGATACAGGCCGGACCGTGGCCGATCCAAGGCTTTGGTAATCATTACACCACCAAAGGATCAAGATGAGCTGTGATAAGTATTGGGAAGTCTGCAGTAGTATTCTCGTTTTATCCCCAACTTTTAGAAAAAGCCACAATCATTATTTGCGGTTCAGTCAGCAGAAACATGGCTTTGGACTCGGAAAGATGAAATTCTTCTGCGATAATTACTACAGGTTGGAAGTAAAAAGCCGATGTTAGCCCCATTTTCTGTGACTAAATTTGCCACACCGATCACTGTTGGTGTCGAAGTTGTGTTGGAACGGGAGGGATAACCGGTCATTTGCGTTTCGCTTTTGCTGCATAAGGCAGAACAAGGATATTCACAAACACAAAAAGGTGTTAGCAGTTTACTGAGGTGCCAAAAGACCCCATAAATATTTGTTTGGTGTTAGATTCAAAATTGTTACGGACCATCAAGCTCTACAGTATTTATTTGGTCTCATCAAAAGCGTTGTAGTGAACTGCCAGTCTTGCCCCCACAAAATAAAGACAAGGCCAAAGAATTGGACACCTTGGCCGGACAGCTACCTACCATGGCAACGGGTGCACGCCAACTATTGTGGACCACCCACTGGTAATTATCACCTTCTGCTGTTGATTGATTCATACTCACGGTGGCTGGAAGTATTTATTACAACCTCACCTTCCACGGCATTTACCATGTAAGCATTCCGTAAATATTTCAGTCGCGAAGGTATTCTGCAAGTCCTGGTGACGGACAACGGATCAGAATTTTGTTCCGCTGAAATGAAACAGTGGTTTGACAGCATCGGGCGTCATCACTTGAAACCGGCGGCTCAGCATTCATCTTCAAACGGTACCGCAGAAAATCTGGTGAAAACGTTCCATAGTGCCGTGTGTGCCACTAATTCTAAGATATTTGCTGGATTGGATTTGTTTCTCGACAACTTTCTTCTTCAGCACAGGAACGCAGCTGATTGCACAACGAAGGAGAGTCCAGTGGTGCTATTTAACTCAAGACGCCTGAGAGCATTACTTCAGTGTGTACATTCAACGGATATGACAGATTTTCGCGGGAACGATTTGCGGCCTGCCAAAGGATTGATTACTCGCCAACTGGACAATAAAATGGTTGAAATTACTGGCCTGCACGACGTCTGGATTCATCGAGACACACTGACCAAATTCAGTTCTGAAGCACTGAAAACTTACCAGTAGAGGAAGCAGAATATCTTGTACTTGAAGAGTTTGACGCGCCGAGAATTCCAGCACGGTTGAAAAGTGTGAATGCAGAGGCCCCTAAAAGATGGGAAGGTTGTGATGAAAATCTACTCGATTCACCGCTTATCCAAGCCCCAACAAAATAAAAGATCTGACAGGGGACCAATGCAAATGTCGCGCTGAACATACCGCCTCAGTGTTGGGTGAACAGTATCAATGTTACGCTCTCCGTTCTTCGCTAAGTTCTTCGTTCCGCATTGCATCAATTAGCTTACAGTTTGTGACTTTGTATGTGCCAATACGATCAGCCAGTGACAGACTATGATTTCTTCAATACTGTTGTACACTCGTAATTTCGGTCTATCGTCTAATGAATAGTAACTGCTTACTGGAAGAAGTGCGACTTCTTATTACCCGAGTGGGAGGTTTCAATTTAGCTGCAATTTCTAGGGCTGTTCAAAGTCCCTAATTCCCAGCATTACACAACTGCAAGAAAATTTATCCATGATCCCTATTTATGTGTTATTTGAAATGACCTGAAACAAACTCAGCCACGTTGTTATTAGAGCAATCTGCAAGCATTTGTCAAGCTCAAAGAAGCGTTATTGGGAACCCACTAATCAAAGGTTACTTGTGATCCGGTTACAAACCTGCATATTTACTCACAGTGTTTTTTGTATACTAAACCTTAAATGAAGGTCAGGGGTAAGAGAAACGAAACCGAAGACTGCTGAAAACACCATCATAGTTACAGGTCTAGCCTAGAAGGAAATACGGTGTGCATAGAACGATAAAAATTCATGTGCTAAACAAGGTGAAGGTTCAAAGAGCAAGACAGAAGTTGACATTCAAAATGATAACAGGTTCATTATTAAAATCAGAAAAAAATTCACTTTGATATCCAGGAGGTTCAAACTAGATTGCGTGAAGTAGAAATAAAATGAGGCTTTGAATAATGATTCTGGTTGATGTTAGTTTGTAAAATACTTCAACCTTGTGATCAGGCTTTTCGGCTGGCTACAGTTGTCACGTGAATGCAATGCTGGCGTGTGGGGCAGGCAGTAATAGCATGTGGGGGTATGTGACAGGCGATGTTGAAAACGACCTCAAAAAGAAAAACAATGGTGGATATGAGTGATGATTTAGACGAGTCACCGTGCGAATTCCGTGTTCAAATAGAGCTAGGCTGGTTGTGCCCTGTGTGCGGATTAAAACCACTGAAGTCTAGCTCACGATAATATGGGTGACTGGATGATAATAAGCCTCTCTGGCACAGCTCCAGCCTAAGAGATGTAACGCAACATGACAAACAGTTGGCTACTTCAAAGAAGCTTCGCAACGGTTAGCTATCGATAATTCTGCAATCGAGAGACTTTGCGTTCCTTGGGGTTGTGTGAACCACGAGCTAACAAGGTCGGTTGGTCAAAGTTAGCCTGATGTTGGTCGCGGACGGCATCTGTAACAGTGGTTCTGCAATATTTCCACATCCACATCTAAAAAACCACGTATGTTCTTATATGCAAAATTCCTATTTTAGGAAGGCCTACCCAATCTAACTGACTTGACGGCTGTTGTACCTACTATGCGCAGCGCAGCGTGACCCTTTGAACTTCGATTAGACAAGCATGCTCAGTACCACACTGGTAGCCTCAAGTTTGTCTACGATCCCCTACTGAATGAATACTAGTCTAACCTCTTTCAAAGCCTTCTTATGTACCGATTATTAACAGTTAAAATTCTTCCTTACTTCCCTCTACTTAAACCCAGGTTCTGTCCTCAGTTGAGCAAAAAATCTCGTCTCAACAAAGTTTGTCTCCCAACATCGATCTTGGGATCATACAGGCCAGTGGTATTCTGTGTTCCGAAGGATGTCCTCTAATTCAGATCATATAAGAATGGTTTCTGTCTATTTTTGGGTTAAGGGCGTAGTGTTGAACTGAATAAGCATCATTACTATGCACTCCATTTTTACCTTGTCCCGAGTTCATTTGTGTACTCTTCATTGCGGAAAATTCCGCTGCATTTTGGCAGATTCTTCTTTGATTCCACGTTGAATGTTAAAGTGGAAGACATACGTGTGTTCCACAATAATGTTTCGCATGCATCACGGCTAGGGCGCATATCTCTACCAAACTGGTCAGTATTCTCTTCCAACCTTCTACAAACACATCTACAATAGTAAATGAAATGGACGAACGCCTCTCTACTCTGTATGTTTACTGACAGCACCCTTAAGAACGTAAAAACTGTTGTTCATGGCTCTGTAGGTATGATGATGATAAACGTTACCTCAATGAAAATTTGACAGACAACGAGACGTCAAACGTGACCCGATGCTCATGTAAAGTGAACTCAGTTTGCCATAACTCGGCAAGCAGAGCAGAATGTTACTGATCTACAGAAATTGTAACGTTCGCGTCAGAATAACTTTGTTTTCCAGCCTTGTTATCATTAATCACTTTGTTCAAGATGATTAGCTGATTTCTGTTGGTTGTTTTCAACACCGCAACTAACCAGTCAAAATGCAAATTTCCCCTTGCATCCCGTGCACCAAAACACAAGTAACTCCCAGGAGATTTAGAATTTTTTTTATCCCAGGCAGCCTGCATCAAATTTCCTTCCACCCCACTCTATCACGTTAGTTTTTTTCTTGACAGACATCACTTCAAACGCCTTTAGAGTTTGAGAGCTTACACTAAAGTTAAAATTCCTATTCAGTCATTAGTTTTCAAATTCCGGTGATATAGCGCCTGATTAATTTGAATAAGAGGGGATTTTGTTTCAAGAAGGTCGTTACCTCCAACTGTCAGAACTCACCAATTGCGCCATATATCCTAAATGCGGCTACAGATGAACAACCGCTCGTTGACAGTAGTCCAACAGCCTAGATATGAGTTCGTTTGGGAATAAGCGTGAGCTCATATATTAAACTGATGTATTCAGACTGGTGGGAATTTTTAATGACTTCGCTGTCTGCGTCTTGGGCGACCTGGTCCAGGGTTGAGCAAATAAGTTCGACTTCAAAGTAGCGGAGTGAGTTTGATTGGTGATGAAGGGTAATATTTGCAAATGCCGGGGGGCTAGTATACGAGAGATAGTGATGGTCCTTATCACGAAATTTTTAATTAGGCAGTAAAAGGTAAAATCAGGAACAGTAATGAAACTTGCAAAGTTCTGACACTTCCGTGGAACTTTGACTAAACTATTTGATTCAGTGCACAAACTCTGACAAAAATTAGTTATCATCGACAGGTGGTACTTTGTGGTAGATGAAATGTTAAACGACCAGCGACAAGAATGTCTTGACTAGTACGGCTTAGTGATAATATCTACCACGTGACCATAAAAACGGGCAAAAGTGACAGTTGTTTAAGAGTTACGCTGGAAAAACAAAAAGTTGGCTGGATTTCAGTGAATAGTATACGAATAGACGGAAATGAAAGCAGCCTGGCATACTGAGTGTGATGTAAAAGTCTCTTCCACTCTAAGTATGTTAGAGGATATGAATTTCGGAATAATGGTTTGATTGGTGTAAAACCTTAGTTCAGGCAAACTAGAGCATCCTCGTTCATAAAATGACAATGATTAAACAAAAAATATCAGCGCCTATGTCGTCTTAATGTTTACGAGATTTTGTGTGAACGAAGACTCTGTAATAATATGAAAAAGGTGTTCTGATTTGCAGGTGAGTGCCTTTGACCCCAGTCACACGCCGTGCCCAGTGTTGTCTAGAATAGTTTCAAGATTTTATCTAAGGTCAAACAGTGTTTGAAGTGATCCAATACACGTCTGCTTGAAGTCTGCAGAATGTTTCTGTCATAACAACAAATTGAAAAATTTTGAACATTGACCGCCATCAGTTCGAAAAAAAATCACTGCTAGCCAAGGATTACCCCCACTTGAATTCGCTTGCGAAAGATGTTCAAAACACACCGATTTAGCTGTTGTGCACCTTGATTATGCAACCGTTCTGCCTGCAACAATAATGTGGGTGCAGTCCCTGTAGAATCTTGATGGAAGATACCAATCTGATAACATTAAAACGTAGTTGAGCACAATCAAGTGGAGGAGTTTTTGTCAAACTGATCATCAAATGGCAATCGCTTTCGAATCAAGAGCTTTTTCGTGAAGTTCATTTTCACACCAACCATGAAGGGACCGCTTCGATGACAAATAAACTGATATCTATCCAGCTCTTATTCAGTCCAATGAGCCTGATTTGGGTTGTATCGGAATAAGTGTGTTATGTACAGCAAAACGTGCAAGATGAATCGAGGTAAACATATTCCATTAACCTGGTTCATCCTGTTAAGAAACAGAGGATCAGATACGATAAAATAAATAATTCAGTTACCAAACTTGTGATATTATCAATTATTCATATCGGTTGATTGGTTTCCTTCAATAGGATGAGTGACGTGATAAGAAAATAGAAAAACGTTTAATAATTTAAAAGCAGTCCAAGAATTGCTTCTACAGTGAAGCAGTTAAAAGAGGTCATCAGATTTAGAAGCGGATTCACAAAAAGTAGCTGAGGATCAAGAATTGAATTACTATCAATTAAATTCAACGATTTTTAATCATAACTGTGAGTATCTTCACACAAAACTAAGCCAGTTGAACACTGTTTCCAGAAATTCAGGTTGTGTTATTAAAGGATACAGGTGAATTGACCAGGTCCACTCTACAACCAAAAGTTTGTCGTATTCGTCAAATCAATGACATACAGAACCAAAATTGTCAACCAATTGCGTAGTAGGTTTGCTGCGAAACCGAACGCAGAGCGCCTACGCTAAGGTGCATCTCATACAAATGATGAATTACACGTATCGGCTGCACCGTCTAATGGAGAAATATCTTAAATATGCGTGACTCTGAAAGTCATTAACTTGAGCTATTTGATGATTATACCATGTAACTGGCAAAAAACTAATACACTCGAACTCTGTATTGGTTGAGATTCTAAGGCTACTAGTGCGTTCAATAAAAAAATTAGTCCGTCTGGCGTGATTCACACCAAGATGAAACGTTTACTTAAACAGTCCCAGAAAATCGTGTAAATGAGATGCTGATTCGTCACTAAGTACTGTGTCCATCTGTCGACTGTTTTCTTTAAACAATGTTAGTTCATCTAACAAAGTCTTGCGTGTGACAGCGAAAGAATGAGTGCACTAACGTAATTTGGTTAAGAATATAGTGTTCGTAGTTCAAAATCAGCACATAAACGGACGGCGTTCCTAGTCAGCCACTTGATGTCTCTGTTATGATTGAGCTGCTGAGAGTTTGACAGAGGCTAAGATTAGTTATCTTGCTAACGATATCACGTCTGTGTGGAAAGCAAATGAATATTGCTTTCTTATTCACTCCGTTCATCACGCCGTGTGGTTCTCCTGTAGTCATATCTAGCTAATTATTTTCCCCTAGAAAGATTAGTGCAAATTCCTAATTACTAATCCGGGGAGTCCGTTTCATTGTTCAAATAGATATGCATATAATGTGTTCACAGTCTGCTGGATTTGCACGTGGCTGTGCAATTTAATGTACTATTAATTATGATACTCAGAAATTAATCACTATGTCTCCTCAGACTTCAATCTACTCATGCAGAGGAAGAAATCTTCCGAAATGTGAATGGAGAACACAGGTGACTGGTTGGGTTACAGAGCCATCTTTATTCTTTCATAGTAACATGGTCAGCTCATCATACACATGCAAGAGAGCCCATCGCACCTAGTAAGAAATTACTGGATGGTTGTCGTAAATTACCAGTGCGTTCTGTTAACTGTGTTGCAGCTATCCACCTAACGTCCCTTTGCTTTGAAATTATTCCACTACGCAAACATAAACTGAATCACGATTAGACAATTTAAACGAAATACTGGATATATTACCTAGCCAATACAGTGCCTCTGTCTCAAAGTCAAATAGGTACACTTTCGAGACGTTCGGATTGAATTCCTTAGTTTTTCAGTGGCCCCCATCAGTGAGTTGACAGGTACCAACTAGTTATCAAACTAACTCAGAATATCGGTGGAACCAGTAGGTTTTCATCTCTTTCTCTCCTAAAAGCACCAGTGGCGTACGTTAAGTGATTTTCTGATCTATTACTTGAAGCGGGATGTTTGAAATCCCGTTTTTATAAACACGCTACTCGTAAATTTTCCTCGTTTACTTTTATTACGGCCTGTTTTTCCATTCTCTGTCCCTTACTACTAGTCACGTGACAGTGGTTTGCCACTGTAGATCACTCGTTTTCCGGTCGAAGAGCCGAAGATGGAGGAGAGCAACGAAACCAACGATTGTTTTGACCTTCCTGTGGATGAGTCGAGTAGATGTGCCACTGCGCGAACTTTGCAGAGTTCTGCTTACTACAGTGTATCGTGAACCGGAAGGAACAGCAAATTGCACAGTTTCTTACAACTTGTGTAGAAAGGTAAACATGCCCATTGTTTAACCATTTGAAGAATAAAATCAAGCCATTTTTGCGAGAAACCTGTCCGTTAGATCGTCTTACAAACTGAAGTGTGATCTCAGCAGAACCGTACTGCGTGGTCACTACAATGGATAAGAAAGCACTATTCATTTGCTTTCCACACAGACTTGATATCGTTAGCAAGATAACTGATCTTAGCCTCTGTCAAACTCTCAGCAGCTCAATCACAACAGAGACGTCAAGTGGCTGACTAGGAACGCTGTCCTTTTAAGTGCTGATTTTGAACTACGAACACTATATTCTTAACCAAATTACGTTAGTGCACTCATTCTTTTGCTGTTGTACAGAAGACTACATTCGTCACTGCAATAAACGTTCGAATAAAGTATTTGAAGGTTTCCACTTGATAAAGCTCACAACCTCGCCAACTTTGCTGATCATAGGAGAGAGCGCCTCACGTCTTGCTTGTGTAGACCATAACCTTAAACTCACATAAGCTCCAGTCACTCTGTAAATACCATGTATTTGGTCACCATCTAACTGACTATTAAGCACTTGTATAATTCAGCTGTTTGTTCGCATTAGTAATTCTTTGAACAGTTGCGGTTGTCGTGTTCTCATATATATAGTCAATTGTACTACTTTTACGGAAATGTAGGGGGCCAGTTTTATGCGATACCTGTGAAATTTCCTTCAACCCCTCATCAGAAACACTAGTTTTTCACAAACAAAATAGTTGGTTCTTTTGAATTTTGGTACTTGTGGCGATTTACGTTGATCACCGTGAGACTAACTGGGTTCTCCACCTCAGTTTGCCATTCGGTTTGCCCACTGTCTGCAGCAGCACAAACCGATGAATGAAAATTTTGGCCAGCAATACACCATACGGTTGTACACCACACTGGATTTACACTTTAACTGGTGCGAGAAGTTCTAAAGAGGATTTACTCATTTCTAGTGCACTTTGCAATCCGTAATTCTCGCTGCTGTGTTTTAGCCCCAACACATTTGTTTATATGTAAATCGGCATTTGCACGAAACAAATTTTAGTGGATCAGTCAAATACGCTATTGCGCAGGATTTATGGCCTGGCAAATTTCTCTGCTCATTGTCGTGCACGTTCTACAGAACAGGGGATTATAAATTAGGGAACAGATGTCAAATATGAAACTAAACACATAGGGCGCAGCTATTCATCAGTCAACCAACGGCATCGTTAGCATGGTGGTTCTGAACTAACTAAACACAGAGGTGGAAACTAACGTCTCACAGCAATCGATTCAGCATGTTAAAACAACCGGGACATGTCGGTTACATAAGCAGCTGTGAATGCCTGTGTAGAATCCAAGTGATCGTGGCACTGCAATTGGTTACGAACGATTTCTGATGTCAGTGGTCTGTGTGACTTCTGTCGTGTCCACACATGTTGGGATGGGTTCTGATATCCGAACCACCAGCTGCTGTTACAACATGCCAATGTAGTCGACCTGGTAATTACATGAAAATTGGTCAGTGATATAGGACCTGGCGAACGAAGGCATCTTAAGCCTTAGAGAGGGAATTGGAATCCCTTTTGCGGAGGTGAGTAACACAGTTTCTGATTTATACATCCTTGATACGGCGGCTTTCAATTGGCGTTGTACCGACGTGCTGACCTCATCCCTTTTAAACGGCAGTTGTAAAAAACTTCCATCTTTGGCACCACCATTACTGTTTGCTCATGGAATTTCCCTTCGGGAAACTTGGAAATCAGTTATTTAGGATACTCACTGTCCAGGAGAACCTGACTGATTATTCGTAGTTCACTCTGGATTGCGTCCTGAGTGTAAATTTTTCTGGCTGTATGGAATAACATTTTGATGAGGCCTTTTTTTATAATGCCTTCGTGTGAAACTGTCGAAGTGCGGTTACTGGTCATTCCAAGTGCGTGTGTGATGAAATGGATGTTGCACCGAACCGCCTGACGCTCGAGTAAGGTGGATATCTAAGAACGGAAGAGAGTCATCACATCCATGCACAGAAAACAATGTAGCGTTGGGATGCAGTTCGTTGATTACCTCCAGAACTTTATCTGCATGTTCTTTACGGTAAGTCGCAACTAACACATCCTCCGCACATCGCAGAAATAAGTGTTTTAAGGATAGGTTTTAGCATTCGACTTTTTAGATGACCCATGTAAACAACAGCCAATATAGGCCCCAAGGGACTTTCCACGGCTACACTATAAATCTACCTGTAGTTTTTGTGTTGAATGCATGATTTTGCACCGGAGGTACGCAATAGAAGAAATCGTGCGAGTTCAGACGGACTGAACACTTCGAGTTGATTCACAATGTTGTAATCACATGTTTCGAATAGCTTCAAGTAGCGGTACGTTTGTGAATAACACTTTGACAATCATGATAATCATGTATTTCTCATAAAGTTTGAAGTGTTCGAGAATTTCAGCAATTTGGAAGCTACCTTTTAGCAAATGTTTGCACACTGACCGTTTCACTGGCTCTACTATCGTAACCATCCACTTCGTTAGTTTGCGCTGACGTCAGTTGGACATCGACAGAATTGGTTTCAGTGCCACGTCGTCCTTGTGAAGCTCAGGCAATCCACAAAGCTGTCGCATACAGGACCCTCCGAGTAGTAAAACCTTCGCTGTTGTTGTATCGATTAAGTTCAGTTACTGAAAAAGTTTAGATTCTTCAGATATTTGTTCGAACTTAATGGGGTTATCAGGAGTACCATAAGAAGCGAATCTGGAGTGGCCATTCGATACATACAGCATTCTTTCTATTTAACTCGGTTTGTCAAGTAATACTGTTCCTGAACCTTTATCCAGATGCAAAATCACCGGAGCGTCGTTCCTGATAAGCTCTTCTGAAGCATCAGTGTGTTTCGGTTTGAACGAAATTCATATCTGGATCTGCTTGTGTGATATTGATGTTTAATATTGACTAAGTGTACTTGAAACCACCGTGCGTTGTCACTCGAGTTGGGAGTCCGTTAGTTTAGCACTGTCGTGATATCGATGCCGTTGACTTATTACTGAATAGCTCCGCCCTACGTGTTTAGTTTCATAGTTGACCTCTGTTTATTAATTTGTGATCTCCTGTTCTGTAGAACGCGCATGATAATGTGCAGAGAAATCTGCCAGGCCATAAGTCGTGTGCGTTAGCGTTTTTGGTTGCTCTATTATCATTTGTCTGATTTTTATCCGTTCTGATTTATAGCTGTAGAATTAGTTTTGACATCTAAAATCTGCAACAATTCGTCAGTGTTTTCACCGTTTGGTCATTGCATAGGCTTGCACATATCTAACAGGGTCATGGGGCCAAGCACCGATCAGCTGTCCGAAGCCCAAAGAACAGTGGTTCAATCTAACTAGCTGTAAGCACGTGAATATTCTTTGTACTTGACAATCCACGGAACACGGCAGCTGATCAGGTTGTAAGAAGTATTTGATCACAAGCTGAATCGTTACATGCATCAGTTAAGATTCAGTGATTAGCCTGACTGACGTTTTGCGAATGCATTAACGGGTAATGTGAAGTTTGTTTCCTAGTTACAACATTGTTTGTAGTTAGAAGTTTCAAACAACCGGTTAACGTCGATTAGCCTAGCTATACGTATTGATTATTATTAACAGTATTGGTATTGTACGTACCGGTTACACGCTTTTGTTGATGCACTGTAGGATGCAATATTTGCAGATTGTGTGAGTCCAACTAACTCGTGCTGAGCCAACTTACGGTCAACTCTACTTGACTACTTGAGGTAGAGAAAACTTTCCAATAGAAACTTCAGTAGAACGTGGATACCGTTCTTCGAAAACATTCATCAATACTGGACAAGTTCTTAAAATATCGTGACTTCTCGTGTTATAACGACAGCACTAAACTAATGTGCTATTTCATGACTCTACCACTACTAAAGTGAGTCCATACATGTAAATAGGCAACGAACATTTTTTTATGGTTCTTTTGTGTGTAACCAAGCCAGCTTTCCACGCCAGCTTTCCAAAAGTGCATTTCAGCCGCACACAATTTGCGAAAGTGAACCGCAGAAACGTTTGAGATGATGGTCACACACAATGTATTGTTATTTCTTAAGGCGCTTACAAAATATATACATAAAACTGCCAGTAGAAAAAAGACAGTTAGTTTGCATGTTTGCAGACAGAGATAATAATGGATATTTGTCTTCGCATGAAGCTAGAAAACGCTTTTGCCAACTTACTAGTAACTGAGAAAATTGTGATCATGATGAGGTACGTGGCACTTATCATAAAGCGGTTTAGTTTTGGCAACACAGTATGTCTGACTGTTCACCAGCATGCAATACTTCTAGGTTTCCTCGTGGTAAATCTAATCAGTCATCCATTTTACAGTTTTCAGCGTTCTTACTACTATGTTAAAATTTTCCGCTTCTTCAAATATTTGCTTGTATTCAACACTTCGTCAACACTAACCACCAGCGATCTCAACCCTTGGCGTCACGTCACTTTTTCAGAGAACCTTTTCATCTTATAAAATGACGATAACATAATTGACTGTCAGTCACTAGGATGTTGGGTTCTCTTTAACCCGCGAAATACAAGGTTATACACTCCTGGTGTACTTCTGGTCATGCATGTTGAATTTTCCGCAAAAGACGCTTGGCCAGCGAGTCGGTTTATTGTGCAAACGTCCGTACAGGTCATGTCAAAAACCAAACCACAAACGTGTACACTCATTTGCACTACAGACATGCACTCACATTTATTGGTTGACAGTACGTTGTCATTCGCCTTGGTAAAAGTTCTCACACAGCATGTACACACTGTTCCGATAGTCTCTTCTTGTCCGTCTTGTTCGGGACTTGTCCTTTCGTTCCTAAATGTCGCCTGTGGGTAATACGCTACTCGTGAGTAGTATACCACTCACAACGAAACTGCCTGTTATACAACAGTATGACGATACTTCTCTTATTCACATTTCCAGTTAAATTTTTTCGTCGTTTTTGAAGACTGGCTGCTGTCCTTCAGCTCCTCTTGCCTGAGTTTCCTTACACGCACCCACCTCAATATTTAGACCTATTGCTCCTGCCTCTTTTTCTTCTAACTATTTTGATCTTTATTTGCAAGTTGACCATCACTCACATTTGATTGCAGCCTTCCCAATCAGATAGACTTTCCAGCCTATCATGAAGTGATTATTTGACGTAATCTGCGTTCCACGTTATGGCATCTTTTGTCCTGATCTGGTTCAAAGACGTCCCGCAAAGTACGTTGTTGATATATTTTCTGACCTCTAAGCCGATTTATTTTTTTCGATTTCTGTTTTGTCTCTCTTATGTGCCACCTTCCTGGTGACTTAATTTTAGTGATGAAATACACCTTTTTCCTGCTAAGTTATCTGTGTATGCCATTTTCCACTTTATCCTTAGTGCGGTCGCGCTGTCCTGAGCTCACACCTTCCTGTTGAGGTTGTCAGGTTAACTTTAGCAAGCTTTTCTCTATCAATAATGTAACCGCACAATTTAAGTCATCAAGGCTGTGGTCATCAAACGTCATGATGTGAAGGCATTCAGAAGTGGATTCAATCGATCTACGCTCGCGAAATGACATTTCCAGCCACCGTGAAGACGTTTATGTACCTTGGCAACCTGTCTAAAAAAAGCGGCTTGTTACTGATTTCAGTTAATGAGCATTAATATATCTAATTTAGCAAGCCATCATCAGCTAGTCCTCGATAGGAATAACAATCATCCGCTAAATCACTGTTCGGTAACTTGTCCGCAATTTCTAAACCATAGCCTCAACTCTGCGTAAGTTCAGGAAATTCTTCTTAAACTTACAATTAATGCTGATAAATACAACTGTGAAGGCCACTCATCTGTTGACTCTAAGATAAAGTATTCGCGCATGAACAAACATTAGATATGTTTGGGATAAAAATGGGTATAAGTTTGTTACTGACAAATACTGACCGTAATAATTCATTTCAGAAGATTGTGGCGCCAGTGACTAAATAACTTTATGCATGACCAAATCGGTTATGTGAAAAAGTCATACTGATTAGGACCACTCTAAAACGAGAATACTCGGTTGCCCAACCGACTGCTTTGCATACTTGCCAGCGCATTCTGTCAGGTAGTTGGGGCATGCAAGGAACTATAAAAATATCTAAGATATTGTTGAAATTAAATTCTCTTAAAATTTTCATGGATAATTGTTAACTGATTCATTAAGGTATTGGATTTTCGGTAAAAGATTAATTGTAAAACTTGAATAATTTTGTCACATATAGCCGATGATTAATAACCCACTAAAAGAGACACCAGACTGTTTGAGGTCATACTGTGGCCAACAATCCACTTGTACTCTCAACAGACTTGGAGAAACTACTGTACTTGTATAAAAAAACAACGAATATGAATTCAACGTCGGACTATATCAAAAAATGGGTTGTGTAGGAACGAAATCTTCATTGTGGCCCTTGTCTGTCGATATCCTCATGGCGAGGCTTGGAAACGACTAGCTAGAGAAAGTCATTCATTGATGTGGTGTTTATAAGCGCTATGTGGATGACATCCGATGTGTAGTTGGTGAAACCGCTAACCCAACGGGTATCTTACCCAATTTCAACTCAGCCCACAAGAATGTAACATCCACACTAGAAATCGGGAGTAACAATGATCTAGATTCCCTGGACGTACTCATCCAACGCCGGGTTGATAAATCTGTCCAACGCAAGGTCTGTAAGAACACCAGGAATGGGCAGTATATCCATTCAAACAGCTTTGTTTCCATGATGCAAAATAAAAAACCCTTGAGCCGTTTGACCGGTAGAGACATGAGAATATGTGCACAGGATACGATTTCCGATGAATTGTCATTCTTACGCACAGTATTCTTGTGAAATCATTACCCGGAACGATTTGTAAGCAAGAATGTGCAACATCGCGAGAAGAAGGACACGGTGCCCCTAGCGGGAAAGAAAGCGAAGTACATTTCGTTGCCATTCGAGAGTGACGCGCTTTCTGCAACAATCACTAGGAGACAACTTTTTTGCCAACAAAACGTTCTATGCTGCCAAACTGTACGTCGGTTTTAACTCTACTCCGGACTTATGTTCACGGCTGTAGGATAAAGTACCCAGTACTGCGGCTTTTCTTCGTACGCTCATTTATTTGTTCCTGTGGAACTATTTGTGTGGGTTGCACGACCAGTTGTCTGTCTGAATTTATCCGCGAGCATCATCCGACCTGAATCAACAACAAAGTCACCAAGACAACTACCAGCATAACCGTGGCAGATCTTGTCGATTCGCACCATACCGTTAATCCGGCCTCTTTTTCCGTCCGATTTGTTTGGCGGCACCCGAAACGGATAATCCCGTCACCAGGACGGAAGCCAAAGGACGCCTGCGCCTCAACCATCACCATGGGCGGCTTGCGCTGAACCAGTTACGGTCCCCACACACACACACACACACCACGTATCCGTTGCAAGCTGGAAGAAATAAGACCAATAGGTTTGTGAGTGGGGGCTTTGTGTCCGGCTAGCCAGTGCATGTTAGCCAATTAATTGGCTAACACGAATAGGAAACCCTCCTCTCTTAGAAAGTAAATAAAGAGGGAGACTGCAATGACAAAATCCAAGCTGAGAAGAAAGATAAGTAAAATGTACTAAAAGAAACAGTTCAGTATAGTGATGCGTGTTAGTGCATTCTAGAGAGAATAAGAATAAGAAATAAGAATCAGATTGGACTACGGAAAGAACAGACGAATCACTTATCACCTAATACAACAACAAAACTGAACAAAACGATGGGTGAAGGACTGCAGAAACCGAGGTTTTCGAAACGCGGAGTGGGTTGGTTACAAAACGACCCTGATTTCTGTCGATGCAGTCATTAACAGAAATAGAACAGATACGCTAATATGACCTAACTGAACCTAATGTAATCGTCGTCTGTTCGCCGGCGGTGCACCACGAGTAGGCTGAAGACCCACTAGTCCAAAGCGGCCGGCGTGTTCGCGGCCGCACACATCGCAACGTTATATAGCCATGTCACTGCTACCTACGGCACCAATCCTTACCTTGCATACCGCTCGTCTTTGTTTTCGGCCGCACACTAGCTTCTTGCTGAACTCGCGGACGCCCGTCCAAATCGTATTCTTCCAGACCGTCCGGTTCGATGTTGAGTCTCCGCAGCACCTAAGATCAATGTTACACGAGGAAGAGTTAACTGTGCAACATCTCAGTATCTCAGCCTTTGGCCACCAAGATTTCACTTACCTGATTTCATTTGCTCATACAGCGGCTGCTTTAGAATAGTCACTGCCCATCCGACAGACATGACCTGGCCACTGAAGCTGACTGAGTGTCATCGTGGCTTCTGTTCTGTTCTTGTTCGCTCGCCGCCGTACCTCACTGTTTGGAACCATGTCTGACCACCGAATACTCAAGATGCGCTTCAGACATTGTGAATGGAAGCTGCTAAGATAGCTCATGTTCCGCTGATACAATGTTCAAGTAAAACCGCCGTACAACAGTACAGACAGCGCCAATGAGCGGTAGACAAAAGCTTAGTGGTCATCTTCACGAGCTCGTAACTCGCTGTCCACGGAGAGGTTGGTGTACAAATTGCTATCTAATTGGCAAACATTCGTGCAGTTGCCGACAACAGCCTGGTTAACTCGGATTTGGGGTGAGAGTACACAAGCGGCACCCCGGCCTGGAGGAGGTTTAACTGAAGAGGATGTCATTATTTGTGTTGATGTTCAGTCCGAAGTTGGCTGCCGCGGACGCGAAGACCGACATTAGACGTTGCAGTTCTTATTCAATGCGTGCCAGCAAGGAGCTGTTATCTGAGAACAAAAGCATGTGTATCGTTGAGGTATGTAACCAGGTTGGGGCGACAAAACGTCGGATATTCAGCATAGACCTATCCGTCCGGTACTCAACCTCGGCGCCCTCCCCCGTCAAGTCCTGAGAAACAGCTACTAGGATGCCATTCAAATATGAACTAAATATGGCTGGGAGTGCACACAACCCTGCTTTATGCTAGCGACAATAACAGTACCATCAGAGGTCGATTCACACGTATATGCCTACGTCTTCATGCCCACATGCAAAAATCTAATGAAATTGAAGACCTTACCTGGACATCCACACCTTCCAAAAAACGTCCACAACGCCTCGCGACTCACAGAATCAAACGCCTTGGTGAACTCTACGAACAGGACATGCAGATGCTGGCTCAGTTCCCGGTACTTCTGAATTTGTCCAGCAGCGGACGTTAGGTCGATTGTACTGCGACTCACCCGGACTCCGCTTTGCTACACAGGAGCATTCGTCCGCAAGACTCCTGTGTTTGGCCGGTTTAGAAGGATTCTGGCAAGCACTCTGTTAACGCAGTTCAGCACACTGATGCCCCGATAGCTGTCGAGGCACTGCTCGTTAATCTTACCTTCTAACAAGGGTACGATAAGAACATCCTTGAATTATTGCGGCATCACCTTGTGCAGCCAGATGGAGTGAAGCAGCAGGAGCAGTGACTTTCCAGCGCGAGTGCGCCATTCTACGGGATGTCATTTGGGAGTCCATCTCCGTCTGCAGCCCCCCAGTTGCTCAGTTGACGACTCGCTGTCTACAAATCTAGCAACTCCGGGGCAACAGCAAGTGAAGGTTTGTTGGCCTGTTGCGACAGACTGTTTATGGGCACCCAGTCAATGATAGCAGGGCGGTTTAGTAACCTACCAGAAGATTTGCACCTAACTTTCATCATGTCCTCTGGTTGGATGCAAGAGGAGCAAGTGTCCACGTCCACCGGTGCTTTAGTGGACTTGGCCTATGGACCGAAGATCGCCTTAAAAGAGTCGTAGGACTCCTTATGTTACCGAATATTCGCCAAGCCCTGCATAAGCTCACCCTGCTTCCTCCATCAGTTTTCCTTGATTTCGTGAAAACGGTCGGCCAGTTGACAGCGGATACCCCGGGACGTGGACTTTTTCGTTTTATTGGCCGAGTCCAGTGTGGAGGGAGCAGACGTCGAGTTCTTCTCTCATACCAACTCAGAGATAACCACGTCGTTGTCGTCGGACCTGTCCGGATGTTTCTGGAGTTTGAAACCATTCGTTTCGGTGGCTGCTGCCGTGAGCCGTTTCTTGAAGAACTTTCACACATTCTTGAGGGCAGTGGATACAGCAACGTTGTGCAGACGAGCGACAAAGGCACACTGAAAGGCAGTCCTCGTCTCACAGTTCTCTAACCGTCTGACATCCAAATTCTACCGTTGTCCGGATGCCCTACAATAAACAGGTTTTCAGACATGAATAAATAGTTTGGTCCCGACCAGTGTGTGATCTGTGTTACTCTCAGCGCCTAGCACCGCTCGTTCGAGTTAGTGGATCGATCTATACTTTTGGAGTCGCTCACACGTAAATGTGTGCCGACTTAGTACGTAAACATACTGTCGGCACTTTATTCCCATATTTCAGCTTAGATTAGAGTTCACGGCGAACTGTCTGACAGTTTCAGCACCACGAGCGGCGTACGTCAACGCTGTCTGCTCTCACCACTTTTGTTTAATTTCGTCACAGACTAAATAATGGAGGATTGTCTGTGGCATTCACAAGATTCCGGCGTGGACCTCCTGCCCAATGAAAGACTGACTGATCTTGATTATGCTGACGACAAGGTGTTGTTGTTTGACAACTTTCAAGCAGCTTGAACAATGTAGACGCAATTTCGCGTTCTGCCAAATACTTCGGAACGCGCTTTGCAGCCTTAAAATACAAAGTACTTCTACAGGATTGTTGTGATCACGTAAAATTGATGTTAGATAATGTAGTCATGGAGGTTGTTGACCGGTTTGTATACCTTAGAAGCTATATCAGCGACGGCGGCGAAGGTGTAGGGAATGAAGTGGACGCGCGCATCTCTGAGGTTAGGACAGTATTCGCTAATCTGGGGCATCTATGGCAACAGAGAGGTATCCCTTTGAAGCATTAGGGTCACGCATATAAGGCAACCGTGAGGGCTGTATTACTTTACGGTAGCGAGACTTGGCGCTCAGAGTAGTAGACGTGAACCGTCTCCAAGTAACTGATCACCGAGGTCTGCGTTCAGTCGCTCGTATCGGATGGCACCAGCGTGTAACTAACGAAGAGATTAGGAAGCGGGGGTTTGGTAGTGACTGCTAAACGAGTTATTTCGTCCAATCTCTACGTTTGCACAGGCTGAGATGGTTAGGTCGTGTATTAAGGATGGCACTTAGTCGTCTTCCACACCAAGCACTGTTCGCTGACACTGCGACCAATTGGTGTAAAGTGCGAGGTGGTCAGATAATGACCTGGCGTAGTGAAATGAAGTCGTTCACCAAGGGATTGGCCACTGTGGGTCGTGTTCGTCTCCCGGGCTGGGGCCCTCGCGACTCACACAGTCGGTGGCTGGAGACTCTGGATGAGATGGCGGCTAATCGAGCTCAGTGGCGTGAATGTTGTCGTTGTTTGTCCGAGTTGTAAGTGAAGTGAGTGCATTTAATGACGCGGAGCAGTGAAAGCCGTAAGGAAGCTGTCTCGCTGATGACGCCTTACTCTCACTTGCAGCTCGGTTGTTTGTTTGCAAGGTGTAGGCAACTTGATGCTGAATGTTTGAATATGGACATAGTCATTTTCAGTAGTTAGGTCCCTTCCCGTCCCCTTCTTTCTCCTTCTCTCTTTCTATATAGGGTTTGCTGTTTCTTCATGGTTGTGTGGCAGTTAAGCGTTAGTATGAACCTCTGGTGTATTGCTTTCTATGATAATGATGATCATAATAGGCACCTTACGAATGTCGCGCTGCCGCACAGTCACTTAGTCAAGCAAATGGGGATGGCCGCCTCAAGGATGAGTTCACATCGTGATGTAACTCGCATCTTGCTGGAATTGGGTGTGTGATAGCCAACTCGTGAGTAGCACACAATTGCAGCAGACGATCAACGTTTTTATTGGCTGAACCAATCCTGTAGGGTCTGAGGGCTCCCGGTCAGCCTACCAAGTCGCGCCCAACTCGAACGTTCAATTCAACCAGAGCAAACAGTCAATCACTCACCGGGGCCAACCAGATTGTGGTGGACAGCCGATCATAGAACTGGTCCTTCGTATCACCAGAGTGACATACAGCTGGACCACAAACACTAACAAATGTAGCGCACTAGTTCGACCGAATCACATACGTACGAGTATGTTTCAAATGCTGATGCTGTGCGGTTCGCCTGTCGTCAAAGCACTGATGTGACCAGCGACTGCGAAACAGACACCGCGCTCCCGAACGCTATATGCCGGGTAGCCTATCCAGTAGAAGGTGTACCTGGCACTTGCTTCTCGGAATTTGCCTTGGTCCGCAAGCTTTGTATCACTCAAGGCTGCCACATAGATTCCATAGCGACGCAGTGCCATCGCGATTAGTAAGATTCGCCGTTCCAGCTCTCCTGTGGTGTTGCATCTATCCAGCAGCGTGCACCCATCCCATTTTCAAACACAGAGCGCCTGGCGTTCCCTGGTCTGTCTCGGGGTGGTCTTTAGGGTACTGAGATTTGAGTGATCAATATCTGCTCAAGGATTCCTGTTGGTGAGCAGTGTGATGGGAAGTGTCCTGCAGTAGCACATTTTAACCTATCCACCCTGCTGTATGCAACAGATATGGCGACCTGGTTCACCCTGAGTGACGTCGGACGCAGCATTTTATTCGGGTTATGTTGCGATATCGTGGTTTACTCGGGCTATGGTTATTGGCAGGAAGCCCACACCTAGACATGAGGCAATCAGGGACCCCAGCCAAAGTCCTTGACTCACAAGTCTGTACCGCAAGACAGCGGGTGACGTACACACACGCGCGCAACACAATCAACGACCTACAACAGGCTCGACAGTCACATTTCAAGAGGTTCAACATACTCACACAGGAACAGCACTATTGCACAGACAAACCTATCACACATCCTACAAAATCAGACTAGGCAAAAACAGACATCAAACCGAATCAAAAAAGAACACACTAGCAATATTCACAACGAACGCATCTGTTTTTCACCTGGCTACTCCCCTTTGGCCAATCCGGCATGGCTGAACCTTCGAGGACCGAAGTCGCATTCAGCACGGCCCGCTGGATCAAAACAGCACACAAGCCCGACCACCACGCCAAGTTAACAGAAAAGATCAAGGGTGGTCAGTCAACAACCGTGAGATGCCGAATTTTAGCCACAGTTGAGGCGATCGGAATCCGACCGACTAACCTCCCCTTGTGCACATAGAAGCGTTTTGTTCATGTTTTGCGGTTTTAATGGCCGAGCACCCACATCATGGCCAATCCAACTTTTACGGTTTCAGTCGTGTCATAATAGTTAATGTAACTGTATATCAGATCGTTGTCTCCGTACGTATCGATAACGTGTCTGACCTTAATTGAACCGACTAGTTTTTTCGTTTCCCTCCGGCAACAGTAGTTCATACAAATGCTACGTATTTGGCCTAAAGACGAATAACGGAAACCAAGCTTTTTTATACCTTTTTTCTAATTAATAAGGCAGTCACATCTTCATCTACGTCGTTGAGTGACAAATTCAGAAGGCGTACTTTACAAGGTAGCAGTACCAATTCGTATACTGTTGTCGGTTGCTACAGAGGTTAAAAGTAATGAAACGGAACGAATTAAGCTCAAAACTGAAGTTCTTACGTCTACCAATACGGTTTTTGTCAAAATTAGGGAAAATGTTCAGTTAAACAGTACAAACACGCATCGTTCACAGGACTAGCTTATGCGCACTACAAACAGCTCCCCAAGTGAATTAGGGATAACGGACTTGTGATGGCACATCACTACAAGTGAAGCGTTTGTCGGATTACCCTAGATCAGCCTCCAACATGTGTCTGACAAATGGACAAGCCGACGTGCAATGTCTGGGGAGGTAGTGCAGGGTGACGCAGCACCTTCTGCACGTAAGTAATTGTAACTGCGTTCCCTCATCTTTAAGATCAATGAGTAAATGCACGTGAACTGGTAAATACGATGTGAAGTAGAAAGGTCTGACATGCACGTCGAGATTCGAGGAAGTTTGAGTGACCTGATGCGACTGAGCAAGCGCGATGAGGTTAGATTCATATACGTTGGACCACGTGCGTCAGATGTCCTGTTAGGAACAGAAAACTTCTGTATTTTTTTACACAATAACTACCTGTACAAGGGTTTCCTTAACATAACTATTTCTTGAAAGTTGGGTATTTTTTGTTTGCTATGAAAGTTGATAAAGTCCGGCGAGTAACCGCTGAAGACCGAGAAATCACTAGTAAATTTAAATTCTGGATCAAGTGATGTTCAACTTAAATTTTTCACTCCTAGTGAAACGAAAGTACCAATTTTCGGTTATTAATGTCGATGTCCAAAAGAACGCATAATGACAAGTTTGGGTTCAAAGAATGTAGCAAATTCAACAAGCTTATGTTGATCAAATGCTACGTGTCGTTCATAAAACGGAATGTACTACAGTGCGTTCACGCGATAAAGTTTAACAATAAACGTAAGGATATCAGCTCAAGTCGGCTATGCATCGCAAGCCTTAGAGTTGTTGATGTCGTTTTATAAACAAGAGCTTTAGTGTACAGTAGTACCAAAGATATCAGGATATTGATTGAAGCGTCGCGGTACTTGTCAGACAAATTAGACAACTTCCGCTGGTGGCATGTTTATGAGAAGTGAATCTAAATGAAGACAGTACATAACTTTTCCTTACAACTTGGCATTATCCAGAAGGTCACAAACTTGTCCTTCAGACTAATCTTTGAAATAACCCTCTCCACCGTCTCCGGATCATCTACAGAACAGCTGATCTTATTGTGACAAGGCGAATAAACCGTTGCAAGCTTTTGTCGTAATTGTGTTTGTAGTTTGTGAATCATTGTTAATATGTATGGCTTTTGGGTTTCACATATTTCACAAATCTCATATAGCTGCACATTCTTTAGTTAATGCATTCCGGCGCCAGAGCAATCCTGACAGTTAGACTGTACAATGAAAACTTTGTGTTACCCGATAAGATGGTTTTCACTTCCCCTACACCTCGCTGCGTATCCCTAATGGTAGCTTCAGTTTTTAACACAGTACATCATTCCAGTTCCCACATTCCTTTAGCAGGTTGACGGTGCACACTGTGAGATGCGGGCACGCAGAAAATGGTGCGACAAACCCATCATTTTGATTTCAAATCAGCTGTGGTTCTCATCTGTGGAAGCTTTGCTGCAACTGGCCATATGCTTCCAAACTGCTTTGGCACCCACGAGGGGTCAGCAACCAACGCGGGCACTGCAATCGAGACCCTGGATAATTTACGCCCAGTTGAGAACGAGAAGTAATTCTTTACGAAGGATTCATTAGTTTAAGCCTGTCCGTTTGGTGTACACCTCCAAGTAAATTAACGGATAGTTATCTTTGAAGACGTGCACTGTTGGGGCCTCAAGTGTATCCAGCGTCCTCATTACCAAAGGGTGGGTACCGAATGTGCGAGACAAACGGCGCGGTATCCAACAACACCAGGTACCTCAGTTGGGTTTCCAATAGTAAAGTCAGTTTGTCCACAGTGGGTTCGACATATAAGACATTCACACTTCAGACAAGTTTTGAAATCTCTAAGACGTGACAAGTAGCTGACATTAAACTCCTACTAAATCAAAGTCACAACGTGAAATTTGGAGATATGATGAGGGACATGAATTTCAGGGTGAAAAGCTTTGACTGAAAGAGGCTATGTGCATTTGCACTTCTAAGTAAGGCAAGTCTTTGCAGGCAAACATCTTAGAAACACTGAAATTCCTTTATCCAGTTCAACAGGACAACAAGAAGACATTCCTTGTGGCTTTTTGATAAACAGACCTACTGAGTGTGCTGTCTGAGGATTGGTCAGTACCTACATTTCTCTACATTTACGTCTGTGGTTTAAAAACGTAGTTTGGTGCAAACTGTATTTCACCGAGCAAGGAAACTGTGCATGCCCGATAGATTAAGGTCTGAAGAGGAGCTCTTGAAGAGTGCTCTGTTTGCGAATAGGTATCCGACCGAATTTATTGAAATGTATTGCAAGGAACAAGTGACTAACTCTCAACCACAGTTAACGTCGAAAAAGCAGGCTTTCATCAACCTTCCTTAAACAAGTGACCACAATATTACCGATGTAAGTCGAAAGTTGAAATCTGTCACTGATCGCACATATCTCGCGGCGGAATTGCGCTTGTCGCGTTCCACCCGCTGGATGAGTCTTCACAGCCCCGGTTGTTCTCCCTCAGAAAACTCTGCTTCTCACTTTAATTAACAGTTCACTTGCAGTTTCGATCACTCATACATTGGCGGAACGGATCGAAATTAAAGACAGAGGAAGGCAAAGCACATCTTCAAGTAGCTAGTGCAAACAATGACCCAAGGCTTGTCAGCATACCAACACCCGGAAAGAAATCCGATGTCTTCGTTCGTGGTCCAATCGCGCAATTATAACTCTAGATTATTGGCGTTCTCGGAAGCAACGCTCATCAAGCGTCACGCACCGACACATTGTTGCACAAAGGGGCTGACACGATCAATTTCAAATAGTTCAATCCCTACAGAAGATTGAAAAAAAACGTTAGAACACGGCAACTGGCAGGGGCGAGCATTTCGAATTGACCCGTCAGTACCAAATTTACAATAACATGAAACGGTTTTTTTTATATCGAACAGTTTGGGGAGCAGGGTGGATAGTCAATTGGTGGTTTAGGGAAGGTCACTAAGTCCAGGGAAGGGGCAAGTTTACGAGCAGTTGTTTCTGAACACACAAGGTCTGCTTCAGTCGATTGATTGCGACTGCCTCAGAAAACCGCAAGAATCTTGGATTCGAGTGACGTAATAGGATTCTGAGTGCACAAATTGGGTCGATAACGTGACCAGTGGTCAGGACGTGTCTTGCGACTGCGGACGCTGGTTGCTTGCGTGTTTCAACCACACTGACTCACCATCACTTTCTTTCCGCCATGCATGTTAAGTTATCAGCCCCGGAGCAAATCTGCTCCTAAGACACGGATAATCCATAATGCATTGTCGTGGTCGCTCAGAATGCCCGTCAACACTTTCTGCAAGGCTGAACCTTTTGTTAGTGTTTTTTCTGAAATTAACAACATTTTTGTTGGATTCGTTCATTTCTTCATCAATGACAGTCTAATGAGGTACACTAATATCTTAACCATATATCATCATTATAGTGTAAACAAAAGTGCATTCAACAGGATTCACCGTACGATTTGGTTCCACCTCTTCTGTTTGCCACGACCAATTAAATTTCACAGTTCGAAGCCGGTCAATCGGGAATGTATAAATTTCCTACTTCCAATGGTTTTCTGTGAGCTAGACCTCTTTGGCTGTAACCTGCGTATGTCTAAGACAATNTGCGAATTCAATGTGGTAGACTTTAGTTTAACCCACACAAATTGACCAGAGCTCCTTCAGTTTACACGTGATCTGTGTCAGTTACCAGCAGCAACTTAACGGTTGCAACGCATAACTTTACAATCCCCTTCATGCCTATCTCTAACCTGAACTGTTTCTCACATTTGATCGTAATATGTCGGAGAGCTGACGAGAATACATGATTTCAGACTGCCTTGTAAAAACTGAATTGTCGTAGTCAATTTTTGTTCGTAACTGGGGCTAAGTAGACTGTCCACAATTGTTGAATAGTTAAGGCAGACGAAATGTGACTCAGTACGCTGATCCTGTGGAAATTTCAAGGGTGACAAACCGGATGGGAATAACTGATTTTGGTGAAGTAAAAATACGTGGAGATAATAACGAATATTGATTTGATATAGCCAGAGAGGTGGAATGGTTCAGTCTTTTTCTTTGGGGAAAGGGAGGTAAAGCCTTCAGCATTAGATATCCATCTCAGCCTTGTGAGTAGTCAACATATCCAATCAGTAATACAATTCAGTTTGAGTGATCTGAGACCGGTCACCGTGTACTATTATCACTTTCAGACTTCTCACGTTCAATAGTCTCTGCAACCAAACGTTCCTCCGACTACGTGGATATTTTTCAGAGCAAGTCCATGAGATGTGTCCAAACCGTGGAAAGCGATCAAAACCCTTTCATTCAGCAGCTAACATTTTATATTATCCGAGGTCGGTTTTACCAACTGTCCGTAATGCTACTTTGTTCCATCTACTAGTCCCTGCGCGCTCTGTTCTATATAAACTTTCGACAGACTTGCATAGGCTGTGTATCAACATTTGCTGGTTATCTCAGGTGAGAGCTGGCTTTTCAGTAGGCCCAAATTAACCACAGTTCTCCTTCTTTGAAGAAACAACCAAGATTTTTTCGTCCTAGTTTGTATTGGTGGTATCTTTTCCCTCCCCTTGCTAGATGTTAATGGTGTAAAGCATGGGCAATTTCTGTTTCACTAGGAAAGTTGTGCTCACTTCTGAGTCCCATCTTAGCCAAGGGTTAGGGAAGAGACTGAAACGCATAGCTTTTAGAACGGCCTTCGGAAAATTTGCTCCTGTAGGCCGCCACTAGATGATGGGATGTAAGAAATCAATGAGGAGTTTATACGAAGAATGTTCTGTCGGCGGCCAACTCTGTCCGTAACAAAAATACTTCCGGAACCAGACTGCAGTAGTCATGCAAACTATGCGGATCGACATATTAAGAACAGATGATTTGGTTTAGCCAAAATGCAGAGAGAACAGCCTTTGTGTCGTCAGTACACACAGGATGACGGCTCCGTCATGTTAAGTCAAAAGCAAACCTTTCAGTGTCTGACGGGATGGGCGCTGATCTAGTTTATTAGCTACAGGTTACAACCTGTGCCAGATCTTTTGCAAGAAGTATTGGAAAAAATAACTGTTGGAAATGCTCCATTCATCAAACAGTGCAAGAGATGGAGCTGAAACCTGAGTCCACCAATAAGGAATGTGTATTACTTAGTCTCTGTTTCAAAAGAGAGCTAATGGCTGCATTTATCACAAGGTTGCTCAAAATGTCAGCTGAACAACTTTGCAGTATACTGCATTCGAGCGTGAGGTTTCTTTACCGGTTCACAACATAAAGACAAGTCAGTGTTGAGCAATCAGCTTCTTGTATAATTATTTGTCTGTTCTTGCTGAGCGGCATACATTGGTCGCAAAACTTTGGTATTTTCTGATTGAATGGTTGAGTGTACTCCAGCGTGGTTGGATAATATTGCGGTGGGGACGACTTCAGATGCGATATGTCGCCCACCTGATCAACTCCAAGTCGTCCTGTCAGAAAGAACGTCGCATTTCCAACTATTCACACAGTGCCCAAAAATTGGTCCAAATTAGTGTGATTTCGAATGACCTGAGTGAGGACCACTAAGACTCATTTGTACAATCCTGCCCTCTGTGTTCCGAAAAGGTACGTGCGAACTGTCAACCAGTCACCCGTCTTACAATTTGGAACAACAGCTGCGCAACTGATGTGGAACACGCCGTCCGTAGTTGGCACTGCTCAGTTTTATCACATGCCTTGGGTATTATTTTCAGAATGCATTACACTGCAATTAGCTTGATGATCGAAGAAAAAACAAGTCTTTTTCGTCACTGTGTTCTTCTTCTGACCTCCATGGGTGTTCTCCATCAAAATGCTTTAGGTTAACTGTTCAAGAATGAATTATCATATAGTGGATTATCAAGAATCCATTCTACATGTTTCATCTAGAGGTGCAAACAGCTTAAAATGTGTACCTGGAGCCCTCTAGAGGTAATCACAAAAATATATGGTGTGGAACTCATTCCCCAGGAACAATTTATGTTCTTCTGCTCAAACCACGAGTTTCGATACTGCTGTTTATCTTCTTCTGGGAACGTTGAAAGTGTGATAATTGGACTTGTGGGTGCCGAATGAACTGACTTTAACTCAGGAATAATGATGTCTGAAGGTACATTAACTGATAGAAATCAGAAACGACGAATAACCATTTTACAAACATCATTCAGTTATTCGTTAAAGAGATTGCACAGTAGGTTGACAGGGGTGAAGTTTTAGCCAGTGCATCTGATCCACTGAAAAACCGGAAAGCATAAATCGCATTACTGTTCATTTTGTTTTGCACACATGAAATTAATACAAGTTGGCAGCCTGGTGGTTTACTTTCATAAGCTACTGGAGCCTGGTTTATGCAGATTTACGGTCGATTACATTTATCACGATTCACCACAGGACTGTGAGTAGATTTCAGACATGGAAAAGTGACAGCCATCATGTCCTTTCTTTGACTAGAACACTTTTAATTGTTTTGACAATTTTCTGACAGATTTCCTCGCATCACTGTACTATGTATGCGATCAGATCATGTTAACGGTCGGGGCGAACAAAAACATTGTAACTTCGGTCCTTAATTACAAACTGATTAGCGATACATTCTTGTGTACCTGGTTATCTGCAATCTAACTAATGTATAGATAAGTTTTTTTAGTTGGAGGCGTTCATATCTGTGAAACAAAGAGACTGTCATAGTTTCGTGCAAGTATGAGAGCAGCAGATGAAAGCTTTGCGCTCCTACAGGAATTTCGAACGATTCAGCTAAGTAAGAAGCACTGGTCAACATATCCACTCCGATTTGTCATATCAACATTGCATGCTGACATCCGAACTTGAACAATCTTCGAGCAACTCACATTTTCAAGACATCGACGGAGACCGATAAACAACTGACCACTGAATAAACTCATTTGGACTAGTCCAGCTGAATGTTTGGCCAGTAATACCTGCAATGCTCACACTGGCTGTGTGTCTGCATATAATAGTTTTGTCATCCACAGTAGGAGGTCAGCGGAACGGTGGCCAACTCAGCTGTCACGAGAAAGGGTGACGGGAATTTAACTCTCGGTCGTCACACACAGACATGCACTACTGACGGGCTGTAGCAGAAAAGAAACACAAGTACAACACGTTGTCCGAAGGTACCGGCTAAAAATTCCATACAGATGCGAAAGCAGCCACAATTTGTGAGTGATGTGTAGCTCATACCCACCAGAATTATCCACTACCCCATGCTAATATGTGCTTCATTAAACCGCAAGTTCAGGTGTTTTGTTTGTACTCACCAGTCGGTCACATAACACAATTCGGTTACACAGGTTAGGCGTCCAACGTCAAAACAATGGAATGAACGAATATTACATAGTTGCAATCAGGATTCACTGCCACGGTAACGAAATTGATT